>PVKU01004283.1:70754-151450 GCA_004027475.1 Anoura caudifer | reverse complement strand
AGTAGCTGGATGGTTCGTCATAGGCTTGGGATGTGCCGTGTAGCTGTGTGATGGTGTGTGCTTTGCCTAATCTTTGTAAGCCTGGGTTCCCTTATCCAAACAGAAGACGGTGGCAACAGAAACTCCACCACAGGGGTCTGTGAGGGTCGAGTGGGTTGATGCGCAAGGTCAGTGCTGAGTGTCTGGCGCAGAGGCAGAGCTCAGTACATGGTGGCAGCCGTTGTTGCTGTTGTTGTTATGAGCGATCGTGACGCACCCCGTCTTGCCCCTATGCTAGAACCCTGGAGGCTTTGCAGCAGCTCAGCACTGCGGTTCCCACAAGAGAGGGGCTCCTGGAGCCCTGGCTGCTCTCGCCGGTAGCTGTTGCCCTGTTTCTGGGACACACCCCCCTGCTCCCCTGGTCTCCCCAGGCCACTCTGCTCATGCACGCTGCCTGCTGCCCCGCTCCGATAGCCACACCCCCACTGGCCCAGGACCAGTCTCACACCCTGTGACCTGTGGACACCCTGCTTGGCTGCTTCGCCTGGACACCGCTGCTCTCCCACCCAGCCCCGCTGCACCTGCACGTTCCTGGACCCCTCCCCGGTTGACGTGATCAAGCTCCCCTTGTTTCTCCTGGGGTACCCCAGGTGAGGGTTGGAGACAGGGACTGTCCAGCGAGGGAGGAGCATTTTATTTCCAATCGCGTGTAGAATTCCCAGCATGAAGGGATAATAAAAAATGGACGGACTGACTTTGGAGCTGCCCACAGATAAGGCTCCCACGTCTGCGTGCACCTGAGGGGGTGCCCCTCCCACTGCCCTAACGTGGCCCACCTGACTCCTCACCCAGTGTCAGTGCAGGAAGTTCACCGAGACGTGTGTAGCCATCTGACTCCCACCTGCGCCCCCACCCGACCTGCACCCCCACCGTTGGGTCTGCAGAGCCCAGCAGGCTGCCTGGATGGTGGAAACGCCCAGCGCGCATCTGTTGACTGGAGGAAAACGAAGGGGTGAAGCTGGGTCGCTCACTGGGGACGTCACACTGCAAACTTGGGCAAGTCGGTTTAGGAAGAGAGAGTAAGCCTCTGGACCTCTGCGTTCCTCCCCGAGAAGGTGGGCGGTACCCTGGCGAGTGCCCCCTTCTTCCTCAAGAGGGGATTAGAAATCAGGGGGAACTTTGCACCTCCGTATCAATATGTGGCATAATCTCAGCTCTAGAGCCTCAAAACCCAAGCAATTAACTTGGCTTGAAAAGGGCAGTGGTGGCGGGCTCTTCTCATTCGACACGCGGAGCTGTCCCGCGGATCTCAGCTGAAACCAGGAAACTCTTTGGCAAAGTTAATCAGCGCCCTGTGGGTGCTGTCATCCTGCGACCAGATGTGGCTGTCGGGATCCCAAGCGGCTCTGGAGCTCAGGGAGGACTCTCGCTTGCCAAATAATTCTGAGTACAGCACGGGAACCAGCCGCCAGCCAGCAAAGGGCCCACCCGTCAAAGGAGCTGCTTGTTTCCGTGTGTCTGTTCTGGGCCAGACACTGTAAAGCCTTCTTTGTGTTTTGCCTGTAAACCTGCCTCACAGATAAGATTAATATCATTACTATTCTTATTTCGGGCTGATGCAACTGAGGCCCAGGGAAGTTGAGCCATTTTCCTGGAGCAACACAGTAAGTGGTGGTGTCTGTACTGACAAGTCCTGCACTGTCTGGTTTCCCACCTGCCGTCTCTCAAGCTCTGGGGCGAGTGGTGGTGCAGCCGCTCCTCTGAGCCACACCCAGGGCTCCCCAGGAGGGCACTGAGCTTGGAGGAGGGGCACCGGGCAGAGGTGGTGCCAGCCTGTTGGCTGAGGCCCTCTGCCCAGAGGGCTCTGCACCTGGATGAGGGCCCTGATTTACTCCAACTTCCTTTCTCCAGAATCTTAGAAGGGCAATGCCTCACAGACACTGTTCCAGCCAAGAGGATCCCTCTGGCAACAGAAAGGGAGGGGTCCTCTCCCCGGGACGTGGCTCTGCACAGTAAGGTGGGATTTCCCCGGGCTCCTCACTCATGGGACCTGAAGTTCGGTGCGTCCTGGCATTTCCCGAAGGGTGACATCTGCACCCTGGAGAGCAGACTGGATGCGTTCAGGTGGTACTTGGAAGAGATTAACTGCAGTAGTTATTTCTTTTAATGTGAGTCATCCACACAGACTGTGATTTACGGCCGTGACTGCTCAGGGCCAGGCCTGAGTGGTGGGGAAGCACGTGCCGGAGCCCCGACGGGTAACCCGGCTCATGTAACGAGATGATTGGGATGCGTTACTAGGTTGTTTTAGCATAAAATACAGTTGAACATCATAGTCAGAAAGTTGTTCCTTTCTCCATTCTCTTTTAGTGTTTCTGATTATAGAAGAAAAAAAATCTTGTTTGGTGCTTGGACACTTGCCCGCTCCCTCTTTTTCCGAGGAAGCAGGGCCAGCCCGCCCCACAGGCAACAGCACCTGGCTGGGGTCTAGGGACGATGCTCGTTTTCATTGTATTTCTTTGTAACTGTTGCTTTCTATCCATGGCAAGGGAGGCTGGATTCCATTGGGGGTCAGGATGTAAGATTTCAGTGGAAGAGAACTTTTATTTTTTTTAGTGAGACCTGTAATTGACTCAAGTGAAGAAAATTAAGTAAATAATGGAAGAGTGAAATGTGAGCAGACAAGGCCATGATGGCGGAGCAGCAAGGGCTGACGCTGGGGAAGCCACGGCCCGGGGGTCTTAGCTCAGCGAGGGTGCAGACAGCTGGGCCAAGTGCACTCATAGCTGGGCTGCGCCATCCCCACGGGGACCCTCTGCCTCCTGGCCCTGTTCCCAGCCCCCTATCCTTTCCCAGTGACCTTGAATTGGGTCCCCCAGCCACTTCTCTGCCAACGATTCAGACCCCACAGCCTTGCGACACCGCGGTGACCCAATTACTCAAGGCTAAGTGGCCCTGCTGTCGGCACGCAGGGACTCATTAACACGGAGTCGGACCGGCTGGCAAGGTGGCATGCAGCCCTGCCCTTTCTGAGAGCCGTGACCTGGAGCTGGAATGTGTTTCTGGAAATGTCACCCAGGGTGGGTTCCCGCTCTCTCCTCTCCTCTCCGCTCTCGCACCTTCAAAAACCTGTCCTGCAACGTGTGATCTCTGGGGGGTTGGAATTCGGGGTGACCGGCATCCAGACCAGTTCCATTCGCTGACTCCCGCTGGGACACAGAGCAGGGCAGTGCTGGCAGGGGTGCAGGGGTCTTTGGAAGGGAGAAGTCACACGCAGTGGTGAGTGGTGCTGGGCAGCTCTGTGGGGCTCAGGTGCACAACCCCTGGGTCGGGTGACGTCTCTGCTGATGTTTCCGGGTTTCTCCTGTGTCACCCTGTTGAACTGAGGATTACTCTAAGCCTGGGGCCGCTGACAGTGCAGAGTGGCCTTCTGGGTCAGGTGGGGTTGGTAAGTGAGGTCATTTGCTGACGGAGTCGCAGTGGGGGACCGTTTACTGAGTCCCCACAGTGTCCCAAGGGTCTTCATTTGGCGGATGAAGAAGCTGAGGTGCAAAGAGGCGAAGTCACTAGCCACAGAGTTGTCATTGGCAGAGCTGGCCTCGGGACCCACGCTGGTCTGAGTTTTTCACTAGGGCATTTCTTCAGTCCTTTGCTTAGGCTCCTGTGGGGAGGTAGAGATCCTGTAGTTTCGAGAAAATGGTTCCAGGGTTCTGAAGCTTAGTGCCCCGGTTTCACCGCTTCCTAGCGGAGGAGTCGCATTGGTCGGCCAGAATCAGACGGAACACCCAGTGGAGATGAGTGGAGGGTCAGAGGCAGGATCGCTCATCACCGCGGGCACAGGATTCCACAAGGACAGTGAAGCAAGGGCTGGGGAAGGGCTCCGGGGCCCTGGAGGCCACTTATCCCCCTGGAGCCGAAGGGGCACAAGAGAGTGGATCCTGGAACCCAGAGAAACTGAGGCTATAGGCAGGGGACCCTGACCAGAAGCTGTGGCCTTGGGGAGAGGGCCATGCTGGGTGTCGAGCTGCGTTCCCACCTAGAGGACAGACAGCCAACCCCCGCTTCCTCCCATCCTCTAGCTTTCTCTGGGTGCACCCACCAGGCCTGTGGGATTCACATCCAGGGCAAGAGCCCAGGTGGAGAGCAGTGGGGATTGAATCTGGAAGGGTCAAGGTTAGCATACCCAGCACAGAAATCTTCCCCTCTCTGACTTAGTGACTGTACTAGTCAGCTACTGCTGTGTAACAAATCACCGCAACACACAGAGGCTTCAACAATAAACACACCGCGGAAGCCCCTACTTCCAGCCCTTTCTGTTCTCTGTATCTGCCAAGCTCCCTCCTGCTAGAGGACTTAAGAGGGACCTTAAGTGAATTGTTTCTTCTGCTGGGTTCCCAGGCACCCATCCCCCAGGCCCCTTCCATTTTGCCACATTACTTCTTCCTGAAGCTTGAATTCTCAACTCCTTTGTTAGCTTTTGCTAGCCTCCTTGACCAGGCTATTTGCTTTATGGTGTCTTTTGTATATACTTCTCCCTTGCAATGCGTGTTGTGCTGGGAATTTTATACTGTCTGTGGGCTTGTGCGTTAAGGTCTGTCTCTTGCACCACCCAGCAGCCGTCATGAGGCAGAGTCTGCCCATCTGCGCTCCTGTTACGTTCCTCGATCCTGGCTTGGGCCTGCACTACAGTGGGGGTGTGCAGTGAATATTTGTGGAATGAATGAATATATGAGTGAATTATTCTGATTTTTTCTTTTCCCTCCCTCCCTCCCTCCCTTCCTTCCTTCCTTCCTTCCTTCCTTCCTTCCTTCGAACAGCTGGGCTAACTTCCAGGAAGAGATGGTGCTGGGATCTAGTCTTCTCTAGTAAAGAAATCTGTTTAACTTCCTACATTGAACCTCTCCCAATGATTTTCTTGAGCACAGTAGAACTTTTTAACACCACGGCACAGCTTATCAACATCACATGGGGCAGTGTTCTATGAGAGACAAATTAAAAATTTCCGTATCATAGTTTCCTTGAGGACATAGATTACGTATCATCCATCCAAGTGTCCATCGATCCAACCATCCACTGTTCCATCCAACAAAAAATATCATGAGACCTCTGATGTATCTGGCGCAGGGGTCAGGGGTCAGCATCACCCAAGTTGATGCTTCTCCCCTAGTGAGAACCACCCTGGGATCCTACTTGAACCTTTGCCATGAGAACCTAGTGGGGTTTCTGGAGGGAAGGCCCATGAAATTGTGGGGTCCCCCTAATTGGCAGCCCCCACAGTCAGCCTCCAACAGTTCACCAAAGTCACCATCTAAACATTCCATCCACAGGTGGTTCCAGTGGCCTGCGCTCCAGGTGAGCAGGTATTGGCCACAACCTCCTGAGCCCTGCTCTGTCTTCAGGTCTGAGGAGGGCAGCGCACCCTGTGACTGCTGATCTTGCGGGGAGGGGGGGGTTCCCTGCCAGACACTGATTTTCAGTTTGTTCAGCACCTTTAGTTGTTGTAAGGATTGGAGTGACGACTTCCGAATTCGTTACCTGGGGCAGCCAGCACAGAAGTCAGGACACGGGCAACACACCTTTGAGCAACGAAGGCCCACCATCACTTCCTTTCTCTCCCTCCTGTGCAGACCTCCTTGTTCCTGGAGACCTCCAGATGTTCCTAGAAAGTCGGGAGGTTGACCAGAGGGCCAGAAGCTTGTCTTCTCAGGCCCGACCCCCTGCCCTGTGCCCTGGGCTGGCCCTGGGCTGCACCAGGCTATGCCCACCTCTTCAGGCCTGGCGCCAGAGCTTGGTGGTGTGGGGCCTGCTTGGAGCCACGTTTCCCGTGGCAACCAGGGTCCAGGAAAACATCAGCTAGAAATGCAGCAGAGCAAGTTGATTTCCATCCAGATTAGACCTTCTTAAATCTGCCCAGCCCTCCGGCTGCAGCATGAGTGTGAATCTCTGCTCTCCAGACGCAGAGCTGGCTCCCTGCTAATGGGCCCACTTGGACGCCCACAGCAGAAGACCGTGGGTGCAGAGGACGGTGGGAAATCCTTGTGCTAAGATCTGTGCGGTGGCATGTGGCTCATCCGTCAGCCGCGCAGCTGGCCTCCTCCACGTTTCTGGAGAGGATTCCTGAAGTTCTCTTGGGCCTGGGCCCCACACTGGCCCATCACGGGGCCGAGGGCTCTCAGCTGTTCCTCCTGCTACCACCGACCTGCCCCTGTGGGCCTGACACCGTTCAAATTGCAAATTGGGCAAGGTCTTGCCTGGAGGCCCCTCTTCCACATGAAAGCCCAAGTAGGGGCTTGTGCTGGGACCACTTCTCCCAGCAAAATAAAGGAGCTGCACAGTGCCCGGCTGACCCGGAGCCTTCGTGGACGGGAAGGTCTTTCAATTATTCAGCGAGTGGCTGTTAAAGTGGATTTGAAATCATCTGTGTTCCAAGTTGGCTTTAATTTGTCTAAAGGAGATGATTTGCCAAAGTGCCTTTGACTATTTAAAGGCTGTTACCCGAGCAAGACATTCTGGTAATTGGGCATTTGATGTTGCTTTGGTGCCACCTTTATGCATATTGATGATCATGTGCATAGAAAGGCCTTGTTTCGCTTTAATTGGGCTCCCTGCGCGGGGCGGCGGCGGGGTGGGCCGCCTGAGCTCAGCTGGAGGGGCGGCGTTCTCCCTGAAGGGCCGGTGTGGATAACCAGAGGCATCTTTGCATTCTTTTCTCTTCTGTGCTTTAGTTCAGACCCTTCCGCTTGCACGGAAGAAGAACAAACTTATGGTGCATTTAGCAAAAACAAAGTAATGGAGAGGGAGGTGGTTTTACTTTTTATTTTTTCAACGAGGCTGTAGTAACATGGTAAGGAAGCGAAATGTCAGATCGCACCAGGCGGTGACTCCCGCCCTCCCCCACACCCGATTTCTTCGCACACGTGTATCTCCCTCTTTTGCGCCTCCCGACCAGCGCCCTTGGTTACCCCAGGAATATGGCAGCAGAGAGCTCTTCCTGAAGTTGGCAAGTTTTCACCACCTTATGTTGAGTCACCTCAGTGACGTGACTATCTGCTTTTGAATGCTAATTCCAGACTCCAAGAGGGAACCGGATCGCAGCTGGTGTGTGGCCGGTAGCAAAGGGGGACCCTGTGCACGGGCGGCTCCTCCGAGAAAGGGCTGTTTCCTCGAGAGACCTCCTGCGATAGGAATACTTCATTTCTAGCATTGTCCCCATTTTACAGATGAGAAAGCGGAGGCCCAGCTTTTCTTGCTGAGGTCACATAGCCAGACCTCGCTTTTCTTCTTGAATAAAGATTATTTTGAGGAAATAAATTTATTATGGATGAAAATAATTTTATTATGGATGAAAATTTTATTATGGATGAAAATAGCTATTTACATTGTAGCTATTTTTTTCAGGAAGGGATTTTTCTTTTAATAGGGATGCAGCGTTTAGCAAAAATTTTTTTACGTTGTAATTTTGTCAGAAGGAGACACACTTTCTCAAAATAAAGTGAGAGTAAATGGGAGTGAAATTTTAGTAGCAAAGAGAGCGATTCCTAAAATTATCCAGGACAGTTATGCAATCACAAAGTTCTCTGGTATCTCCACATTAAAAAAAATTAAATGCGAGAAACAGACAAGAAGGGAATCAAAATTCTTTATAAAAATCAAAGCCACATCATTGGCCAAAAGGTTGAGGTATCCCAAGACTTTTTATAAGGAATAAACTTACAAACTTAAAAACCAACCACGACTTGAGCCGGGCATGGAATTGGGCTGTTAGGGAAAAGGTGAAGGGGGCCAGGCGTTCCAGAAGCTGCTGTGAGTTCGTATCAGGGTCGCCAACCCAAGTGACCAGGGTGGGGCCCCGCTCACAGAGGGAGCAATCAGCGCTGTGGATTGAATGCTCCTGGTGGCGGGGTGGGGAAGGAGGGTGGGAGGTGGGCCCTCTCTCCACCAGGGGCTGTGCCCAGGAAGGCATTGGGACGTGTGTTTGCTCTGGAAATCTGGGGGAAGGAGGGAAAAGATCTCTCCCTAGTTTGTTTCCTCCCTTCCAACTTCCGAATTCAACTTTTCTTATAATTTTCCAGTTTTCTCCCGTTTGTCAAGTCACTGCAGTAACACTTGCCTCCCAGGGGCCCAGCATTCAGGTCCTTCTCCACTTGGGGTATCTCCCTGTTCTGGGCGCAACGGTATACGGCTTAAAAAAAAAAAAAATCACAGGAAACTACCAGTGAGACGGTAGTTTCAAGACAGTATGGAACAGGAAGGATGCAAATAGTTTAGGTGAGCGACATTCCGACGTCCCCATGAGCTGTTCGTCTAGAATTGCCTCTACAGTCCCTGCCTCCTGGTGGACCCGGCCCTGCGATGCACGGAGAGGGGCCTTGTGATTGGCTGGCTGGCGCACTCTCCGGAGCCTCTCCCAGGCCGCCCTTCCAGCAAACGGGGAAGAGTGACTTCCGTCGCTGTCCCCCGGGGCAGGTGGGACCGAGGTCAGCTCAACCACAAGGCGTGCGCACCAGGGTGGCCGACGCTGGTCTGCACGCCAGGACTTCTCTAGTGCAGCTGTTCCTGCCCTCGGCTTCCCTCCGGGCCCCGCCCCCGCTGCCCCCGGGTCCAGCCTTCCCCCGGGGACAGCCGGGAGGCCTCACATGCCAGACTCGAGGGGACATGTCCTTCAGCCACCTCCCCGCCATGTGACTTTAATCCTTTCCTCTTGAATACATTTTCGTTACCTAAATGATTGTTCTTTGCTCCTTTTTCATAAATTACAGCTGCCCCGGGGATTTTGTGTCTAATGAATACACATGGATGACACATTGTGCTTGGCAGCCTGTCTCAATTTGCCGTACAACACAGAGCTTGCTGAAAATAACTCTTTTGAATGACTGTTAGTGGCTTGAAGTCAATTAAAAATACACAACTTATAAATATGGAAGAAAAAGCAATCTACTAACCAGAACCCCAGAACATTTTCATACAGACACTCTAGATTTTAGTTCTGAGTGTACTGAGTGGACCAGAAATCTGAGAAAACATTTGAAGCTGTTAGCACTTTTTGTATGTATTCATTAAATGATGTAATAGAGCTTAATTTCATCAATACCCCAAAATTTCAGCTGTCAACGGGAGAGCAAACATACAATGTCAATGGTAATGCTGCCCCGGAACTAAAGTGGGAGGAGGGGAGGGGTAGGGAGGGTGGTCCGGAGAAGCCCTCTCCAGGGGAGCCGTGGAGTAGAGACCCCAATGAGTGAGGGAGTGGGCCAGGCAAGGAGCTTGGGGGCAGATGGTCCGTTTGAACCCCAAGGGCAAGTGTTAGCTTTCCTGATGAAGGTCTTTTTTTCAGACTTAATCCTTGGGAATGTCTTCCCTTGGTAGGGGTGCAAAACTTTGGTGAGATTTCCGTACTAGCGATTCCCATTTTTTGGGGGGCTACAGGTTGGATGTTTGTGTCTCCCCAACAAAAAATCTACTCATGAAAATTACCAAAATGTCCCATCTCCCTACCCTGTGCTAGATCCCTTGGGCCCTTGTCTGAACACTGCAGTTAACTGCGCAGTGCCTACACAGTCGTACTCACCCCTTTGGAGTCGTGCAAGAAGCAACCAGAACAATCGCAGATGGTGGCTCAGATGTACTTGGTCTTTTGTCAAGTGCAGGGAGAACTTCTTTTAAATCTTGAAGCTGAGTGACTGAGGATTGTCTAAGAAAAGTACAATATCTAACAAACAGGTGCTCGTCAGTGATTCCTGCAGAAACCGCCCTCACAGCCCCATGTTTCCGGGCTGGGACTCATCCCCGCTCTGCCGACTCTGGGTGGCGTGACTCAGCGGCGGCTGGAGGGCCTGAAACTGAGCTTAGGTGTAATTTCCCCCGGCCATCAAATGTGAGGGCTGAACAGATCCAGAGAAAGGAAGGTGGAGGCAGCAAAGAAGAGGAGGAAGGGGGACTAAGCCAGAACAAGACGTCTGGTTAGAGTAACACCACCCTCATTTCCTGAGTCCCTTCTACTTACCAGTCCCTGGAGAAGTTACTTCATTGGTGAGGGCATCTCATCTTTATAACGATCCTGTGAAGTTGGTTTTGATTTTTCAATTTACAGATGAGGAAATAAACTGACCTGGTTAGTGACCGCGGCAGCCGGTATTCGAACCTCAGGGTTTCTGATCACATGCCATGGTTTTTCTTGGGGCCTCTCAAGAGAGCAATGAGTGTCAAGGTACAGAGCTCCCTTGGCGGGGGAAACAGTGAGTGGCCCTTAGTAGGAACAAGAGTAACGACTAGTAAATTCAATCAAAAAATAAAAATAGCTCTCATATTTTTGTTTTACTTAAAAAAGAGTAAAAGTGGCAAAGTGGAATCAGTGATATCTTCACTGTGGACTAAGATGAAAAACTAATCTTCCTTCATGAAAAAAAAAAAAAAAGAGAGACAGAGTATAGAAAACAATGGGTTTTCAAGACACTGGACCTCATTCAGAGGAGGAAGGATGGTGATCCCTAAGAGATAGGAAACAGGAAAGGTGAGCCTGCATTTGCCTCGGTTTACTCCTGGTGAGAGGGTTTCCACACTGGGACACGGAGTGGGCTTCCTGGGCAGGGATGGTGGAGCTGAGAGTTCAGGGAAGTTGGGGTGGATGGAATTTTCAGGGAGGCATGCTAGAGGGGAGAGGCACTGCAGAGACCTCCAGAGGGCCCCCCTTTGAGTATTCACTGAATGCTGAGCAGCACAGGCAAACTCAGCATAGAAGGAAACTTCCTCAGCCTGACGTAGGGCAGCTACTAAAATTCTACAGCTAGCATCGCACTTAATGGTGAATGACTGAATCATGGTTCTTAAGATCAGAAGCAAGACAAAGAAGTAAGTTCCAACCACTTTCATTCAACATTGTACTACTTCTAGCCAGTGGAATAAGGCAAGAAAAATAAACAAGAAACATCCAGATCAGAGAGGAAGATGTGAAGCTGCTTTTGTTTGAAGATGACAGTCTTCTCCACAGACTGTTATAGGACCTAAAAATAGCAACTATAATTAATAAATAAATTTAGCAAGTTTGCAGGTACGAGATCAATACACAAAAATCAATTATATTTTTGTATCCTCGTTAAATATAATTGGCAATTGCAGTTAAAAAACAATTCAATTTACAATAGCGTTACAAATATGGAAAACTTAGTGATAAATCTCACAAAAATGTGGAAGATCAATGAATTGAAACTATAAGCATGAAATACCTGTGCGTGGAAACCTAGAAAACATTGCTGGAGAAATTAAAGAGCTAAGTAAGTGGAGAGATACAACATGTTCATGGATTGGAGGGCTCAATCGTGTTAGGATGTGAATTCTCCTAATATTTATCTCTGTATTCCATTTAATCCCAGTCAAAATCTCAGCAGGAATTTTTGTAGAAATCAGCAAGATGATTCTAAAACTTGTATGTAAGTTCAAAGAATCTACAACCGCCAAAACAATTTGGGAAAAGAACAACAAAGTTGGTGGACAAATACTACTTGATTGCAAGGCTTTTTAGAGTTCTATAGTAATCAGGATAGCATGAAAAGATCATCAAGACTGGCAGAAAGATAGAAAAATATATCAATGGAAGAGATTAGGGTCTGGAAATAGACCCTGATGTATAGGGACAACTGATTTTTGGCATAGGTACAAAGCCAATACAGTAGAGAAAAGATACTCTTTTCAACTAGTGGGCTGAAATAATTGAACATCCACACATAAATAAATAAGTTTTGCTCCATACCTCCGACTATATGCAAAAATTAAGCTGGATCAGAGATCTAAATGAAAAACCTAACATTGTAAAATTTCAAGGAGAAAAAACCAGGAGGAACTCCATGAGACCCAGATTGGGTAATAATTTCTTAGATATTAGACCATAGGAATGACCTATAAAAAGATAACTGATGCATTAAACTTCATCATAATGAAAAACTTACCCTTTTAAAGAATGGAAAGGCAAGCAACGTTCCGGAAGCAAATATTTGCAAGTCATACATCTAATAAAGAACTTACATCCAGGTTGTATAAGTACTGCCCCCAAACTCAAATAACCCAATTGAAAAAAAGTGGACAAAAGACTTGAAAAGAGACTCCACCGAAGAAGATGTACGCATAACAGTTCAACACGTGAAGAGACGCTTCATGCCATTAGTCATTATGAAAACGCAGGCTTAAACCCTATTTCAATACGACTGCACACCTGTGGCTAAAATGAAAGAGACAGACCAAGCAAAGCGTCATTGATGCTAAAGGGCAATTTATTGTCTGTCCCTTGTAGCTCCTAAAGCTGTTGACAGAAAGGACTGAGATGGTCAGAGTGTGTCTAGAGACCGCATTGCCATTTGGATCCTGGGGGTGATTTTTTGTTTGTTTTTTTAAAGCAAAAAAAAAAGATCACCATCCCTGCTGATAGGGGGCTTATCCCATGCCAGTCACTGTTCTAAATGCTCTCCATGTATTAACTCATTTAACCGTCATAACCACCCCACGGGCAGGCTCTGTTGTGGTCCCTCCTTTACCTGTAAGAACACTGAGTCACCACAAGGCCGAGCACCTTGGCCGAGGTTTGAGACCCAGTAAGTGGCAGAGCTGGGGGCTCCCCCCCAGGCAGCCCTGCCTTCTCTCCCTCGGATGGCGCTGCCCGGGGCCAGAACCAGGGGCCTGAAGGCACACTGTGCGCTGGGGTGCAGTTGGGGCTCGAAGGATCGACGTACCTCATGCACATGATTTTACTTGGTTCTTTTTTCCCTTGGCTTTATGGAGGTATAGTCGACAAATAAAAGTCATTTTCTATTCAGACTGCACACTGGGATGTTTAAAGTGCAACAGTGAGATGATTTAATACACGCATGTTCTGAAGTGATCGCCACCGTCAAGTTAATGAACACATCTGTCGCCTCCCACGGTTACCGTTTGTGTGTGAGCATGTGTGTGGTGAGAACCCTTAAGATCTACCCTCTTAGCTCATTTCAGGTATCCGGTCTTGAGAAGTGGATCAATCAGTAGAGAAGGTTCTCATTCTTCAGGAGGAAGAGGAAATCTGCAGAGAGGACCTGGCAACCGGATGGGTCTTTCTTAATTTCTGTTAGGTTTCATCTCCTACTGAAAATCTTTCCTTTCTCCAGTGCGACCCTCCTCGCTCATGCTCCAGTCCCGCCCCCCCCCCCACCTTCCACACTCCCCCGCTGATTGACATCATGACATGGGCCTCACTCACGAGGTTGGGGTGATTGTTCTTGCTTCTTTCTGCAGTCTGAGGCTTCCCAAAACAACAGCAAATTAATGTTGCCCAGGCCTGGCTATGTGTGTCAGCCACTCTTTGAAATATTTTACGTGTGTTAACGCTTACAGTGATAGTTTGACTCTAAGATTTGTCGCTCGTTATCACCCTCCTTCTCCGATGAGAAGTCACCTGATGTTGCAAAGTAGGAAAGTGGACAAGACCTCGACCTGCTGGCTCCAGAGCTGGACTCATAGTAATTGCTGGGGGTTGTGTCTTCCTCCTCTTCTTATTCACAGAACCCAGGGAATAGCGGCCACTTCGCAGACAGGATGCCCAGAGGAATGGGCCACCATCGGTATGAGCCTCACACTCTATTGGTGTCTAAAATATGATACCAGTGCCGTTCAGTTGCTGTGGGAAGGGAAAGAGAAGAGAAAGCAGGAAATTAAATATTGATGAACGCCCACAGTCGAGGGGTTGGGGTTCAGAGCCAACGTGGGGGTCTCCTCTTCCTTCGTGCGGTCCTCCTGGCTCTCCCCTTCCCGGGCGCAGGGTCCCCGCGGCTGAGAATGCTCCATGCTTTATTTCAAACGCATGCGGAGCGAGCCGGCCCCGGCAGTATTTCTCTCATTACAGCCCAGGTTTCTTTTAATCATGTTCTGGGTGGACGAGCAGAACTGCTCAGTGGGCCAGAGGTTGGACCTCCTCTAATGATAAGAAAATTTCCAGGATAGGTGAGTGATCTCCAGCCGGTGAGTAGCGCCCGCTTCCTTTTTTGTTCCTTTGTAATTGAAATCCGTCAATTAGATACTATTAAAGAGCCCCGATGCAAATTGTAAAAATTCTCTGTAGGAAATGAACCTTTCCCTGAAGGAAAAAAGTACCTAATTTTAATATGGCTTCTTTGTTCTTTAATGATCCAGACTTAGCTTCCAGACGCCATTTGCTACATTATTTTGGAGGGGTTTATGAAAGGGTTTGGATGTCTGGCTTACCGCCCTTAAAGCCCAGGGGACCCTAAGTAGCCGATGTGAAACAGTCCCCCTCTCTGCCCCAGGATTTGAAGTCCGCCGGGGCCCTCAGTGAGGGGCCCCTGGGCGTGTTGCCACCAAGCGGAAGCACCAGAAACATCCAACCTGCCTTGAACCTCTGCTGAACCAGATTCACTATAAATGGTCTCAGCCCCTGAAGGGGTGGAAAACCAGCAGACAGACAGAGCAAGCAACCAACCAGAGACCAAACGGGAGCCTCGGCAGGCACGTTTGACAGGCTGGCTCTGACCTAAACAGGCTTTACTATCTGCTTCCCATTTCGAGATCATGACTTGCGGCCAGAGTCCCGCCTAAACGCTCCCGTGCGCAGGTGTGCCAACGCATTTAAGGCTCGTTGATTTTTACCCTTTACTTTCAGCCCCTAGGGCCCAGGCTCTCCACTCCCCAAAGATGTAGATTTATTTTAGATATTTACAATTTCCATAAACAGCTCCTTGGAGAATACCAGGAGACCTTAGATATGCAGAATGGCGTAAAACCTGCTTGTTGGCTTCTGCTGGGGAATTTCCTTCGTGATTAAAGCCTTCATTTTCTTCAAGGCTTATGGCCGCACCTAAGTAAGATTTCTGTGTTCCGGCTATGAAAGCAGAACATGCAGCGTGCGCGCAGCTCAGACCGGCCGGGCGGAATCTGGCGGGATCGGACGGTCTGGGCCGCCGGCAGGAGCTGCCGCGTCAGTGAGCGCTGGGGGAAGACAAAGCTGGACACTTGTGACCACCTTCCCCGTGCGGGCAGTTCGGGAGATTTCCCTTGTCTCTGGGGTGGGGGGGGTGCGGTCTCCTGGCGCCTGCGACCCCATCGGCAACTGTGCTTGCCTGGTTTCTGACAGAGCTGTGTTGGTGGGGACGGTGTGCTTCAGGGGCCACGGAACGAAGTCGCGTCGCAGGTGGAGAGGGGACAGGCTCCGTCGTCTGAGGCGTCCCCCAGGCCTCAGACGCTCATGGCGCTGCCTCCCGTTGCTCCTTGGTCCCCCCCTGCTTCGTCCCCCCTCCCTGCACCTCACCTCCTTCTCTCTCCCGTCCTCCCCCCACCTCTCTCTCCTTTCCCTCTCCTTCCTCATCTTTCTCTTTTCCTGATCTTTCATTCCACACGCATTTATTACGCACCTGCTATGTGCCCAGAGGCCCGTAGCACCGGGGATGCACTTAGTGAATGAAGCCAAGTCTCTGCCCGTGGGCGGCAGTCTGGTCGGAGAACGAGCAGATGAGCACATCGGCGTGTGATAGAATAAAGGCCAGGAAGGAGTGAGAGGAAAGCTCACCCCCAGAAAGGGATGGCGTGGCGGGGATGTTCCTGCCCACGGTGGCTTGGAGAGGGCCTCTCTGGCGAGGTGAAGTGTGGGTGCAGTGAAGGGGTGGTCCATTTGGGTGTGTCAGAGAACGGCACTGCAGGGGGCCGGACCAGCAAATGCGAAAGCCCCAAGAGGGGGTCAAGCTTGGTGCGTGTGGGGAGGGGCCCGTCCATTCCCCCGGAAGGAACTGGGCAGGAATTTGCGTGACTGATGTGTCAGACGGCACTGCGATGTCTATAATAGTAGTTTAAGTCCTTCATAGTTTCCCACTGTTCTGGTTGTTTGTTTGTTTGTTTGAGGTAAAATGAGTTAGAACATTATGTAAGTTTCAGGTGCACAAGATTGTATTTGACACCTGTACACCCCCCCAAAGTGATCACCGCTAAAAGTCTAGTTACAGTCCCTCACTATGTAATCGACTCCCTTCACCCACGTGCCCACCTCTCCACGCCTTTCCCTCTGGTGGCCGCCACTCTGTTCCCTGTACCTGTGAGTTTGTTATTGTTTCATTTCTGTCTTCCACACATGGGTGAGATCATGTGGCGTTTGCTTCTGTCTTGGCTTTTTCACCTTAGCACAGTGCCCTCAAGGTCCATCCACGCCGTTGCAGATGGCAATCGCTCCCTCTTTTTCACGGCCGAGTAGTACTCCACTGCATGTCCGCACCGCGTCTGCTTTATCCAGTCACCCCTCGGGGGACATTTAGGTGGTTTCCGTATCTCGGCCAC
The DNA here is from genome assembly GCA_004027475.1 of Anoura caudifer. Classification (NCBI taxonomy): domain Eukaryota; kingdom Metazoa; phylum Chordata; class Mammalia; order Chiroptera; family Phyllostomidae; genus Anoura; species Anoura caudifer. The sequence goes on along the minus strand of PVKU01004283.1, from coordinate 135,172 downwards.
CATGAACAATGCCGCCACGAGCACAGCGGTGCGTGTGTCTTTTCGAATTGGTGTTTTGTGTTCTTCAGATAAATACCCAGCAGCGGGGTAGCTGGATCGCACGGTGGTCCCGTTCGTATTTTTCTGAGGTATCTCCACACGGCTGTCGCCAGTGGCTGCACCATTTTTCCATCCCCACCAATGGTGCTCACGGGTCCCCTCTTCTCCACATCCTCTTCAAAACCGATCGTTTCCTGTCTTTTTGACAAGAGCTATTCTAACGGGCGTGAGGGGGCGCCTCATTGTGCTTTTGACTTCATTTCTCTTTTAGGAAATTGAACATGTTTTCATGTGCCTATGGGCCATCTGCATGCTTTCTTTGGAAAAATGTCTATTTAGATCCTCTGTCCACCTTTAAATCAGGTGTTGTCGTTGTTGTTGTTGCGTTGCGTGAGTTTTTTATATAGTTTGGGTATTAACCCCTTTATGATCACTGATCTTAAGTTCTAGTCCCTGCATCATTTCCTGCAGACTTTTGAAGGTGCTAAAGGTCTCACACACCTTGGCTAGAGCCCCCCTGCGTTTAGAAGTAGGAAGCCCTCCCATGTCTGTAAGTAACAGAGCCATGTTCCAAGTCACGAAGGTGAGACTGGAGTCGAATCATTCCGGGCTCACAATCCTTCTCTTCAGAAGAAGAATCATAAAAAAAGTCAGATCACCGCTTCCTGGGCTGGAGGGTTTGCCTGGGCAGCCCCAGAGCAGGTTTTCGCCGCTGCCACACGGGGGGCCGGAGCGCCTCTGTTTTGGGGGGCTACCATGTACACTGCAGGGTGCTGGCGGTGGTCCTGCTCTCTACTCACTAGAGACCAGCAACACCCCTGCCCCCAGTGCGTGTGCCAACCAAAAATCTCCCCAGACATTGCCACATGTCCCCTGGGGAGCAGAATCACCCCTGGTTGAGAGGCTTGTCTATAGATTGTGGGAGACTCCCTAAGTTACCACCTTCTCCTTGCCTCCATCGGTGAGCCGAAGTGGGGTCAGGCCCCTGTGATCATAAGGAGTCCCACCTTCAGGAGGAGGACGAAACGCAGTGTGGGCTGAATTCAGATACTTGCTTCTGACAGAGAAAGAAGGGTGGGCGCAGCTGCATCATTGGTCTTTGCCTCTCCCTGCCATTTCTATAGCACTGTGTTTGAAATCCCCCCAATCCAGTATGGTGTGGAGACAGAGGGCATCCCTAAATCGGGAACACCCCCAGTCAGGGTCTTCCCTGCCCAACTGAAATCACAGCGTGTAGATATTCCAGTCACCCTTAAAGGCAGGCAAAGATAAACCAACGTCCTCATGGATTTCCACGTGAGAGAAATGAATAGCGTGTGTGACACAGGGTTGCTTCCAGTGTAACTGACTAATTCTTAGTTAATTCCATCACTAGCTTGTCTTGCCAGCAGCAGCGGGCTTCCCCATCCCCCGCCACCCTTACCTCCGCCATCAGGATTTACGGCAGAAAACGTTAACTTGCCGTGGGGCTGCCCCTTCCCGCGTTGGCAGTGATGGGGCGTGATCTGCTGATGTGAATGTAAGCACCGCGTGCAGATTCTTCAAGCTGCCTTGACCCTTTAAGAGTGATGCCAACTTACACCCAGCCTGGGAGTAGAGGATGGGGTGCCCTTCCCTCCCTTTAGTTGTTTTCCGCAGACTTTAATATACGAGTGAGTGATTTATGGCACCAGTGACAAAGCGGCAGCCCGGCTTGGAGTTTTTTTATAACGGCTGTAATACCACATCTATCATAATGAAAAATGTCTGCGAGATCATTTTCTGCCAAAGAACATCTTCCAAGATTCTATTAAGAGCTTGCTATCTGCATGAACACCGCCACCTATGGCTGAAATATATTGCTTGAAAATGGCCCCGGGGGCGGGGCCCAAGGGTGGCCTCTGGGGTGACGGACGTCCCAACTGGTGGCAATCAATTAAGATGTTGTTGGTGAGAATCCCCAGAGAAGAACGTGAGGAGGGTGGAGGGGAAGGCGAGCGAACGTGTTCTTTGGTGAAAAACGAATTCCGTCAGGATATTACCGAGTCTGGCAGGTGGATGGATTTAGATCCTATTGTGTTTTCAGTTCTTGTCACATTTCCCTGGGAGACGTCAACTTCCTGCTGTTCCCAATTTTTAGAAGAATATAATAGCCCCACCTGCCTATTATCACTGTATTCTATTTGCGGTTATCTCTGCTTCCAGGAAAGGAGAGGAGTTTCCCCTTGATCGGTGCCCTTGTTCAGCACGATCGTGTGCCCCAGCTGGACCCAGCCATGTTCCCTCCGGACGGGAGAGCTGGTCTTCAGTGTCAGTTCCACGTCCCCGAGGAACGTGTCCCTGGGGAAAGTCACCGTAGGGTTCTTTTTTCTTTTTGATACCTTCATTTTGATTTATCAAATAGAACTTTGGACAGGATCATGACATATTTTATAATTTAATGCTTCTTCCCCACGAGCTTTTGGAGGTTCTCTCTGTTTCTCGCCAAACTAGATTTTGTTGTTTTGTCTGGGCATTTGGAGGCGCACACCTCCCTTTCTGTCACCCAATAACCCTGTGCTGATGCCTGTATATGAAAGAGTTGTTACCGAGTGTCATTGATTAGGGAAGTCTCTGGAATTCGAAGCCAGTGTCAAGAGGAGAGAGCGTGCATGGGTAGCTAATACTCGTCAAGGATGCAATATGCTTTATCTCATTTATTCCTCATCACAGCCCTGGGAGGAGGTCAACAAGGGCTAACACCGGGCTTCAGTGAAATGAAATAATGCACTGTTTGTTACATAGCTGGAAATTAAACTTGGCTCTGTGTGGCTGTATATTCAACAATCTTCCTGGTATACCAGCCCTGACAGGGCCAGGTTTGGGGAGTAGGGTCCTGACATCAGCCCATCCCCCTCTGCGGTTGCGGTACAATCGGCCACTGTCTGTGCATGGCCACTTCTCCTGTTTTCCAGCTTGCCCTTTGAGCTCCAAAGACTCTACATTTCCTTCCTACCAAAGCATTTAAATGCATTTAAACTTAAATGGTCAGAGATGTATCACATGGCTGCTACCTGTTCATGGTCCGAAAGTCACGGCAGTAAAACCGCAAAAAAAGAAAAAAATCACGTGGAATTTGTGATTTATAAATTAAAAACCTGTTTGGCATATGTTAGCTCATTCGACTTTTGCCTTAACCCCGGGCGTCAGGGAAGATGGGGTGTAAGAGGCCCATTTCCTGGAGGCGGAGGCTGAGCTCAGGTTACGTGACTTGCTCAGGTGGCTGTAAGTCACACCTGCTCCTCCCAGGGAAACCACGCTGCCTCTCAGCTTGAGGTTGGCTATGCGCTCAAGGCTCCAGGCCCCTAAAATAGGTCTCAGGTTCATTCAGCAACACTTGCATTTTGTCTGGTTTCAACTTACCATTGCGTGTGTTGCACTGCATTTTTTTTTTCACATGTGAGTCTAGTGTAAATGGTGCCACGGGCGTGACTCACTCTGGAACTCTGACAACCCAACGTTTGAGGAAGCGACACCGCCACCAGGCACCCCCAGGAGGAGCAGGATAATCGAGTTTACTTCGCACGACCTTGGTTCGGATGACAGTTTCTTCCCAAATGCCAGTACTGGGGAGTTCTTAGACGTTTTTACATTGTTTGGGTAGCATCGCCCTGTTTCAGAACAAAGAGATCCCACAGTTCTATGCATGTGTTCATACATATATTGCGTGTACAAGCAAAGTCAAGATGACATGAACATCGAGTATTCTCTGCTGCTTTTGGGTTTCACATTACATCCTGAATATTTCCATATGTTATTAAATATTGCATGAAAATGTGATTTTTATTGGCTACATTTATTATAATATTCCCTTCCAGGGATGTACCTTTTGCATTGTTAGAAATTTTGATTGTTTCCAGTTTTTTATTAAATTCTTTGTCTCTTAAGATTTTGGCGCACTTCAAAGAAATACTTCTTTAGGACGGATTCTCAGAACCTGAGAAAAAAGAAGAGAGGTCGGAAGGAAAGTGACTAAGAAATGGTGATGACGGGTGGGCAGCGAGATCAAGCACATGGAGTTGGGGGCCCTCACCACAGTCAAGACACAAAATGCCCCTGTCCCCCACCCCCCTTTCGCCCCATTGAAAACAATCTGTGTCACCTGCAGCCGCAGGCAGTCCCTGATCCTTCTGTCCCTCTAGCTTTGCCTCTCCCAGAAGGTGACATCGATGAAATCTTGGTCATCTTTTATGCCTGGCGGCTTCTACCTAGCATCATGGTTCCCGGCATGCGCCCACGCTGGGGGCAGCTCTCTGCGCCGCCGAGCAGAGTTCCGCTGAACGGGCCACCTCACGCCTGGTGCACCTGTTTGCTGGTGGATGGATGTTCGGGTTGTTTTCGGTTTGTAGTTGTTAAGAATAAAGCTGCTGTGAGCACTGAGTACACTTCTCTGTGTGAATGTATGTTTTCATTTGTCTTTGGGAAATGCCCAGAGATGGCTGGGTCCTGGGGATGGTTTCTTTATGAGAAACCACCGAGCTATCTCTCAAAGCGACTGTAGTGGGTAACCCTCCCGTTACCGCTGCTGGTGAACTCTAGGGGCTCTGTATTCTCATTAACACTTGGCGTGGTTAGTCTGTGTGATTTCGGCCCCAAATTTTATTTGGTGTACAGTGATATCACATTATAATTTTTTATTTCCATATAAGAGCATTAGCTATTTTTTTAGTAGTGTTAACGTTTTCTAGGGTACAATTTGATGAGTTTTAACACATTTCGTTAATGAATAATGATATTGAACATCATTTTATGTTCACCTTTTTATTCATATATTTCCTATGCTGTGAGTAACGATTCAAATCTCATGCCCATTTTTATCTTTTCGGGTGTGTGTGTTTTTAACTGTTGTAAGGGTTCTTTACAAACGCTGATATAATCCTTTGTCAGATACATGTTTTATGAATATTTGCTCTTAATTTGTGCCTTGCCTTTTCATCTTTAAAATAATACCTTATGCAGAATAAACGTTTTTCACTGCGATACAGTCCCGTTTTTCACTTTTTCCTTTTCCAGTTCAAGCTTTTGCGGCCCCGTCTGAGGAGCCGTTGCCTAACCCGAAGTCATTGCGACGGCGTCTCTCTTTCCTATGAGTTGTTTCACCATCTGCTCTCTTACTTATGTTCAGGTCTGCGACCCATTTGGGGCTCATCTTCACGTGTTTTGTCAGGCACCCTCCGGTCCTCTCCCCTTGTTCCTGCGGGAACAGCAGGCTCTGCCTGGGTCCCCGCTCCCCTGGTGCAGACTGCCTTCTGGCCGCGGGCCGGCGCCCTTGCCGGGCTTGACTGGCTTATATGTCTTTTCTCAGTTCTGCCCTGCCCGCTGTCCGTGATCGGCAAACCCCTTTTGTCTCCACGTGTTTTGCTTGGTTTCCTGGGTTTTTCATATTGGACAGTAAATCTTTGCTGGAGATGGAAGTCCTTGTTGCTGTTTTTTCTGAATGAAAAAGAAGAAACATGTGCTCTCTTGTTTGGTAGGCATGTGAGTGATCATTTCCTTTGCTGTGAGCATGCACATGCAGATGGCTACGCCTGGAACCCAGCACCAGGAACTGTTATAAAATTCCTCTGCGGTTTCGAACTGGCGGCCGAATCCTGCCGTGTTTAAAGATGAGCCTTGTTCGGAAATTAGGCAAGTTTGCTCTCTGGGTTTTTCACCGTTTATTCTGCCAAAGCCCCCGCCACCCCCCTACGGTGCTACTCAGTCAAGTCTCCTCTTGCCTGTCACCCTTCTGTGTCCTGTGGACACACCTGGCCTGTGACGTGGCCTCCGCCACCTCCACCCCCTGTCCCTGCCTTACCTCCGGGGCTGCAGCCCCCCCACACCGTCCCCCACACTCATGTCCTCGTCTGGTCCCCTTAAGCCTCGAGAGGATGTTTCTTCAAGTGCCTCCATGAGGGCCTGCTCTGCTCCAGCCCAGACGTCGCAGCCAATGGGGCAGAGGCAGCGTCTGAGCTGTGGCCAGGGCCCCAGGTGATGGCGCAAGAGGGTGACTGTGTTACTCCGAGCTGGGGGAGATCACGGAGGGCTTCCTAGGGCGGGGGGCAGGGCTCCTGGACTTCCTGGGAGGATGGACGGGAGCTGGAGAGATGATGAAGCGAGAACCCCTTGTCCCTGGTGCATTCGGATCCTTGATCCCCGACCAACACGCCTGTGGAATCGCGCCCGACCTGGGTGCGCTGTTTGCTGCTTGCCCCCCCACCCCCGGCTTCGTCACGGCAGACCTCAGTGCTCTTGGCGCTGTCCTGTGTGTGTGTGTGCGTGTGCGTGTGTGTTTTATAGCCCTGAACTTAAAAACTTTATTAGCAGAAGGAACCTGAGATGCATTTGGTGAGTTTGAGGATGCAGCCAGGTGATGTCAGAAAAGCGATGAGAACTAGAGAGGCACCCGTTGGAGCTTCTGGGATGGGACGAAACACCATTGTGGGCACGTTCGTGAACGGGGACCCCTCCTCTCCCCCGGCATTCTGGTCTTCTCGAGCTTTTGCACGTTATTGGGAAACATGCCCAGGCTCACTGCTTAATTATCTGCTTACTGCCGGGGGTTTCGGTCATGTAACAAACTTGTCTCAAGTCAAGCTCATGCATTTATTATAGGGTCTAATTTAGAAGTGTGAAGGAGACCTTTCTCGGCTGTCAAAGAAATGTGATGAAGTGAAGACATTCTATACTGACATTCTAGTAAATGTTGTATTTAAAAAATAATTCGCATCAATCTTACTTTAAGAAAATCTATAAAATCTTTAAACTTTCAAATTTCTGAAATTGTTTCACCATGTTAGATTCATATTAAAAATGTGAATAGCACTGGAGGATTTTGATGTAGATGAGGAATTCCAGGTCTCATTTCTACTTAATATATGGGGAATGAAATGCTTTCAATTAGCCCTTGGATTCTTCACGTGGAGTATTATTTAGAACAAATGGAGTTCAGAGACCTTTTAAAAGTTGAAAGACCAAGTCTTTTTCACCGATTTGGAAGCATAAAAACGGTTAGCTCTGAGAACCCGTATCTGTCTGTGAGGCAACTGAATTGAGCGTGAATTTGATGAGTTTGGGACGACCCCAGCTGACCTCTGTCAGAACACAACCAGAAAATTAAAGGGGTCTGCAATCAGAGAAATTTAATAACGTTTGAGTGAAATTATTCATGTGACAAAGTAAGAGGTACAAAGGTCTGCTGATGTCCCTAAGTGACTGAAGAGCAGATTTTACGTCTCACACGCAATGAACAACAATAGCAACAACAATGGCTGTTGTGTTAAGAGTTTTCACTCGTGCCAGGCAGCGTGAAGCAATTTTATACGCACCGGCCTTCTTCGTACCCACAGCTCCCCCGGGGGAGCACATTACTTCGTAGCTGGAGACACTTTGCCGGGTGAAGATGCTCACCGGGCATCACGTGGCTCCCAGGTGGTGGGGCTGGGGTTCAGGCTCAGGCCTCCTCGTGAGCACCACGCTCTTCTCCACTCACACGGGAGCTGCTGAGCATCAGCTGTCCTTCCTGTCCCCGCTGTTTAGATGAGGAAACCTGCCCTGGCTGGTTAAGTGACTTGCTTGAGTCCCGCAGCGAATGAACAGGGGGATCGGGATCAGAACCCAGGCATTCCGGCCGGAGAGTGAGCCCTTGTGCTGTTTCCTGCCTCTGAGCCCAGAAGAGATGCATGCGACCTGCCATCGTTATGTGTAAGGAAGATGACGAGACGACGCAGCCACTGGAGGAATTAACTGGTGAGGATTTCCTTTCAGTGGCTAGTAACGGAGACCGGGAATAAGCATCACTTAAGCAGGACAGGTGGTTCCGCCTGGTTCTTCTTCATCTCTGTGTGTTTCCCGAGCAGAGGCACTGACAGCTTTTGTTCTGGAAAGTCTTATCCAGGGTATTTGTTGCAAACAGCTGGGGAAGATAGAGACAGTGTCTCCCTCTGGGGCTCAGGGAAGATTTGTTTCCTGTGCGGTAGAAAGATAATGTCTCTTTTCAGGGTAAAGGTTAGACAGACAGGTTTGCTCACAGCCTATTACAAAAAATTGGGTTTCCTGAGTCTGGGGCTCCTGGGCTGCCCCTCGTTGCCTCGGCTCCCCCACAAAGCTCATGCTGCTGGCTGTGTTGTGAGTAATAAAACCCTTTGTCTCTGACCTGGGGGTCTCATGTCTTCTGCCAGCATCCTTGAAAGTGGCGGGCTCACTTGTTAGCTTCTGCGTAGGGGTCTGTAATCTCACGTGTCCTGCTTGCTTTGCAAAATGCATAGGTCCAATGGTTTGGACCCTTCACGGTTCTGGACAGTATTTTCTTTTCCTCGCTCACATAAAGAGGGCTGGAGGTAGGCAGACGAGGGTTGGGTTGGTGTTGCAGATGCAAAAGCCAGCACACGCCTGGCCTCTTCAGCTTTCCTCTGCACCATCTAACACTTCCCGAGGCCACGAGCTGCCTGCTGGTGCTCAGGTGGGAAGCTGGAATAGGTGGGCTCATGGGCTTCCCCAGACATCCTGCAAACGGACACCTTTGTAACTCAGCGGCTCCCCGAGCTATGAGAAACCCTGGGGAACGTGGTCACTTGGCTGGGTACGGTGTCACTCAGTATGTAATTGTTGCTCTGTGACAACGGAGAAGGAGAGTGCAGTTGGGCAAGCAGTAAGCCATCTGTGCTGTGGCGATGTGGGCCCTGGACTGGGTATAAGCAGAGCGGAGCTTTTCTGTGTGAAGATTTCCAGCATACATGAATATTTGATTCCGAAGCCAAGCCCCTCCTCTCCTTGCCTGGCAAAATGCAAAGTGGTGTGGGTGAAGGCAGACCCTGTTCTTGCGTGCATGTCTGCCTGCTCACAGAGACTCTGGTGCGCGTGAGGCATCTGGTCGTGCAAGATGTGCTGCCCTTGGGCCCGAGCGACCCTTGCAAGCCGTTAATCTGCAAGGATGCCCTGTCTCCAGGCCACTGCTGCATGCACCGAATAGCGATCAAGGTTGCCAGGGTCGTGTTAATTATTTCTATGAATGGAGCCATTGCGCGTGGTCTGGGCAAGAAACCGTTCAGTGAGAAAATGCATGGGTTCGGAGAGTCTGTGAGAGCAGACTCCTTCTACTTAGAGGGGCTGTCCCTGTCCTGTCTCCAACACCGATGGGCTCCAGACGGGTGGTCGACACGTGTCCCCTGGCGCTGTCGCGGGGCCCTTTCCCTTGGGTCTGGCTGGAGAGTTTATCATTATTTGTTTTCCAGGCCATATGTTGTGGCTCACACGACTTTCTCTTACAATGATGAAATGATGCTAATGGTAATACTAAAAGTGTTACTGGGTGTCTAATATGTGCCAGCCTAGGTACTTTGCATAAATTACCTTATTTAATCTTCGTGACATGCCCAAGAGGCTGACGTTGTTGTTGGCCCTGTTACATACATACCTGTGTGTATGAGATTTAAGAGAGGTTATTGCATAAGTTGTTCAACCTGTTCAGGCAGGCGAATGGAGTGGGCGGGGCTGAAATTCAGTGTAAGTCCACGTGACCCCAAGGTCTCCTCGCTCTTAACATCACGTTGTAGTGGCTTTCAGTGTCATAAACAGAAGAGCCTTAAATAAATCCTCCCTCCTTCCCTCCCTCCCTCCCCTCCTTCCTTCCATCCAGTACACATTCCCTAACGCTGCCTCTGCACCAGGTGCCAGGGGTACCATGCTGAAGGAGACCGATATAGTTCCAATAATTATGGAACAGACATGTCATTGTCACTCTGCCATTTTTGTAATTATTATTTTTAATGTCCTCATAATATTCTACCATATTGATGTGCCATAATCACCTTCAATGTGACGTTACTGTTGAGCAATGACGTTTGTCCCTAGTTATTTTCTATTAGAGATAACAAGTGTCTTTAATCCTGTTCTAAAAAGTAACATGACTGCAGATGATTCTTCAAGGAATATCTTTATGCCTAGAGGTTTATCCTTATGTTACTTTTTCTTAGGAAAAAAATCTAAGGAGAGTTCTGTTACTGGGCAAGAGGGCACGGGCGTTTCTATTACTTTTCGGAGGTGTTAAAAATGAAGCATTACTATGTGCAGACCCCCAGCAGGTACTGTGCACATCTCATCTCATGTAATCTTCACAGGAAGCTTGAGAGGGAAAGAATTTACCCTGCAGTCACCAACTGGGACATGAAAGAAGCATTGAATCCAAGGTTCCCAAGGGCAAAAGCCCATTTCTTTCTTTCTTTTTTTTAATCTACACCTGAGGATGTGTGTGTGTGTGTGTGTGTGTATTTAGAGATGGAGGAAGAGGGAGGGGAGGAGAGAGTGAAAGAGAAGTATCTTTAGAGAGAGAGGAAGAGGGAGGGAGGGAGGGAGAGAGAAAGAGAAGCATCAATGTGAGAAATATCGATTGGCTGCCTCTCATACATGCCCTAACTGGGGATCGAACTCACAACCTGGGAATATGCCTGGACGGGGGATCAAACCTATAACCTTTTGGTGTATAGGATGACTCTCCAACTAACTGAGCCACCTGGCAAGGGCCAAAGTCCACTTGTTAACACACGATCCACTCAGCTTATGCTTCTGAGGGTCACCCACTCAGTTCCTTTACGAGCCACTGGTACAGTTCCTTTACACTGATGTTGAGATGCAATGTGGAATGGCTACCTCAGAGATTTTTCTGCCTCTACGTTAACCAGCTCACGTCTTCTGTGGTTGACAAGAGTGAATCCATGAATGAGCAATGTAAACATTCAATAGATGGTAGTGATTCATCATCATCATCATCGCTGACATGCTGCAAGATTTTGGCTCGGGCTCTTCCAAGGCAGATTGCTATTCCTTACTTGGGTCTTTTCACTGAACAGTGTGAACCAGACACTTCGAGAACAGAACAGGTTTGGTGGTCCCTTATCAAGGAGTAAGACATTTGTGAAGACCAATCTCCCTTTCTCTCTCTCATTGAATGTTTCGTGAGAGTTGCTGCAAGTTTATAGAAGGTTCTAGGAGGACAGGGAACCTGGGGTGTAATCAGGAAGCATTCCTGATATTGCTGAAGAGATCTTAGAATAAAGGGCTTTGAGTCTCTAAGTCTCCAATACATTGTTGTGATTTCTTTTCTCAACCAAAGTAAATACTCACTTGTGTCTTCCATTTTGTGTTGGCGATTTTGTCTTCATCCCACAAAATTAGTGTCCTTTCCTGGAGTCCGGTTTTACCTAATGGGCATGAGTCTCCTGCGCCTCGTCTATGAAGTAGGGAAGAAAAGAGGACCTGCCTCAGAGGTCACTGCAAACATGAGATAAGGTGGTACGTGGAAGGCGTTGAGATGATGGCAGGCGTTTATGAAATGGTCCTTTTCCACCATTTGCTCGTCATGATGTAGGATAACTTCCTCACACCTGGCCAAACTTGGCTGAGCTGCTAGGAAGATCTTCTAGAGATTTTGGACATTATCACTTTTAGATTAAAAAAAAAAGAAAATACTAGTTAATTAATTAACTCATGCATTGAGTCACTGATTCGTTGCATATTTACTGAGCACCTTCTGTGTTGGACCCGCGCTGTGTCCCGGGCAGAAAGCACCGAGCAAGGTGTCCCTGTACGAAACGTCCAGGTGCCCTGTTGGGAAGCAGCGTTAAGACTGGCTTGAGTGGCTGAGTGCGTATGGCTGCGTAGCTGGGGTTGGGCCTGGAGACTCCACACAGTCCACGGTGATGAACTTCAGGGACCAGATGGGGCCAGCGGGATGCTTTGAGTTTTGTTGGGACTGAATGTTCAGAATGTCTTGGATTGGCTTGCAAGTTCTTTTTCTTTTTCTTTTTTTCCACCAGACTATTTCGCTCCCTCTCCAGGAAATGAACATGAGCCTGACATCATTGCAGCACAGACCACTTCCCACATTAACTCTTCGATGTTGGAGGCTGCCAGGGTGCTAGGGTGGGAGAGCCAAATGCCTATTTCTCTTACTCGCAGGAATGTTCTTGGAAGTGCAGGCTGTTAAACCGCCAGGCCCCTGCCAGAAGGTGCTCAGGCTAATGGTAGTGCTGGCTTGGGGCACATTTGTCCCAGCTCCTCAAATTGTTCTGGCGATTTCCAAAGAGGGAGTTTTATTCTGTTGTTTATGAGAACGGCCCAAGGGTCATGAACCGTAAGTGAATACACTGTGTGTTGCGAGCAACCTGCACGCTCGAAGGCATCTGCCACTGGGAAACGGTAAAATGATTTTCTTTCATCATTTCCAGGAACACTTTGGGGAGCAGCCTGGCCAGGATTCCCCAGGGCTGCCTGTGGGGTTTTGGCGAGTTCAGGGGAGCCCACGCGGGCAGGGCCGTGAACTTGGCACTGAGGTTTTGCAGTCACCTCCGGTTCCTGGTACAATGCCTGCCTGGCAATCACCTCACCATTCATTTGTACATCTGTGGAATCCAGTGCCATTTAAATGAACTTTTAAAATGATGCTAGGTCATAAAATAGCCTTGTTCTCATCTGCCTTGAACCAGAGGAGCAGCAACACGGAGGCCCAGGGTCCCTCTCCCGGGAGTCTGGATAACATTGGAAGCGAAGACAAACAACTACACTTGATGCTTGTCTAGGATCAGGTTTGAAAAGTGGCTAAAAGATTCCCAAATCCTCACGGGTTAAGGGCCCTGTCTTGGATCTGATGCTCTCTGCCCTGTAGACTTAGATATGTCCTAAGTCCTTGTTTGTCCTTTGTCCAGAGTTGTAATAATCAGAATAAATGGGAAAACACTGAAAACACTGGAGGCACAGCGGAAGACTTGAAGAGTTTATTGTTGAGTGAAAAAATGAAAGAAATAATGGATGAATGAATGAATGAATGAATGAAAGCAGTCCCTGCAAACCTTTCACCAGATGGCACTGGTAACTAGATACGAAGTATGTTCAGGGACTTCTACATTCAGTATCGGCTATGGCTACGGAACTGTGGGGCCGAGTACAAAACTCAAGGGAGCAGCCCCTTGCTCGAAAATCAAGAATTTTAAGACGGTGACAACTGAGCATGAAGCCCAGTGCAGGGCTTGTCTGTGTGCGGGACCGTAGGTGACCGCACACTGGTGAAGCCCGCTTGCTTGCTTTTAACCCCCAAACCCTCTGCCACCTCCCCCTGCCACCCCTCCCTCCCGCAATCCCCACACTGTTGGGCATCGACAGCGTCGTTCATTGGCTCCTCCACTTTGCCAGTGTTTCCTAAACTCTTTGGTAATCTGTGTGAAGGCCTGAGAAACAACAGGTGTAATTAAAATTGCTGAAATGCCTGGTTTTCTGCTTTCCATTTAGATCTCTTCGGGGAAGGGAGAAACAGTGTGTTTTTATCTACGTTGATGACATGGTTGGAAGAGGAAAAAGACTATCACAGCGTTATGAATTCCTGGGCGCTCTTTTCATTTTCCCATATTATAGAGTTTGGGGATGCTTTCCATTTTTCTTACTAAATAGTGCGTTATCTTCCTTGTAAAGGAAGTAACAGCAGCCGGTGTTTATTAAAGGCGGAGAACGCTTAATAGAAGTTTCATTAATCCGCAGCCCCCGAAATAGGAGGCCTTCTAACGACAAGAGGTTAAATCGGGAAAACCACCAGCCCTTTGTTCTCCTAATGATCATTCTCCCAGTGTGAGTTGCGGCCATTTCAAAAGGACAAGGACATTATTTTTCCTGCTCTTCCCGCAGCCTGAGCTGCAGCGAGATGTTTCAGTTAGTTGAGGCTGGAGCTAATGAGGCCAAGGTCATGAGCTTGATCCCTGTGTAGAGGGATTAGTTAACCTCAAAAGAAAATCCAGACTACTCCCTCCACTTTAGGCAGCCAGTTTACAGTTCCTGACACAGGCGACATGTGGGGACACACGGTTGAAGTAACAAATTGGTCACCTTGCAGGAGTAGCGGATTCTGGTTCTCAGGCTGGTTCTGGTACCTCTTTTCCCCTAAGCTTTTTGGCAGCATCACCAATTGATTTGACAGCCTTTCCTACTGAGCTCAGACAGAACCTCAGAATCCTTCTTAACATAGTGTTCTAGGTCAGGGGTCAGCCAGTTATGGCCTGCGGGGCTGAATGTGGCCCACCACTTGTTTTTATAAATAAAGTTTTATTGAAACAAGACCTGTTTATTAGTTTACCTATTGCCTATGGCTGCTTTTGTACTGCAAAAGCAGAGTAGAGAAGTTGTGGCAGACTCTGTGGCCCACGAAGCCTGACATTTACTACCCAGCCTGTCCCGGAACCGGTGTGCTGCTCTCGGTGGTCACAGTACCAACCGGAGTCGGCACTTACCTATGTTTTATCCCTGAATTTGGGAGTGATTATTCACTGCCCCAAGTTCTTCTTTTTTTGAGAAAGATTGTGTCCCACGAAATGGAACTCCCCTTCACACCCTTTCTATTCACTTCGGAATAATTAACTGTGTATTCTTTGTTTTATTTGTTGACTGTTAGCCCCCAAAAGGTGTGAGAATTGGGACACTTTGGCCAGTATTTAAAGAGCTGCGATTCGTTAAAGAAATGACAGGCCTTTGAAGTTTCACTGTGAGTTTTACGACTGATCAGCTTATTCACTAATATTTAATTAAGGAAAGGGAATGTCTATTGAGAACAATACAAAAACATGTGCCCTACTGAAGAAAAGTCCATTTCTCCTTCGGCTAGGTGGAAAGGATATTAACTCTTATTTATTATTTTGATTTTATCACCTGCTTTTAATGTTCCTCTCTGTGATTCCGGATATTCTTCTTTCAGACCTTCCCCACCGCACCCTCAGAAACCTTACTGCTTGCTCTAATGCCGAGCCCCCACATGATTTCTAGTTCGTTGAGATGGCCTCTGAATGGTTGGTTTAGTTGCCAAGGACAGAGAGAAAAATCATTTACAAAATCCAGAATCTTTTTTTTTTCCTCTGAAGAAAAGAAGTCCATCTCAGAGTCAGCTCTGGACTGTGGAGTCTACAGTTTGATTTCCAAGTGGGCCGGAAGTGAGTCGGACTACAAACAGGAAAATGACCTGGGAGGAGGAGCGTCACGAAAAGGAAGAAAGTCACTTTCCTTGTCCTTCCACGAGTAAGTGTCTGCTCTTGACCTTGACTGAAACTTTATTTGACCCCAAACTCTTTTTGATAGGTATTATTTTCTTTGGCTCTGAAGAAAGCCTTTTCTTCGGGTCGCAGCATCCTGCACTTCCTTAGAGGGACAAGTCTCTTGCCCAATAAAAGGAGCTCCATTCTCGACTCCAAGGCTGGAGCTGGAGGGCTGGGTCTAGCCAGTCATGGACGCAGACTCCCCTGGCCATGGTGACCGGTCCAGGGGAGACACGGGACCCACGGTGCCCTATTTGGAAAGAATCACAGGACTTGGGCAGGGACTGGGGTGACGTAAGTCCGGAGCCACTGGGACTGCAGCAGGAACCTGAGGATAAAACCAGGGCAGCAGGAGGCAGAGCGGAAAGGGAGGGAAGAGCCAAGTCCCGATGACGTCATCGGGGTCCTAGACCGAGCCCTCCAGCTCCTCTGGAGGTCTCCGTTCTAATCAATTGTCTCCTCTACTGGAGACACTTTGAATGGGGGTTCCTATCACCTACTGTTAATAGCAATGCTGAACTCTCTAAGCAAAGATGGCCAACTTGGTGAAAGTGACCTGGAGGGTCACTGCAGTATTTTTCACTTCAATTTTTTTTTTAGATTTTATTTATTTTATCTTTAGAGGGGTAGGGAAGGAGAGAGGGAGAGAAACATCAGTGTGTGGCTGCCTCTCATGCGTCCCCCGCTGGGAACTGGCCTGCAACCCAGGCATGTGCCTGGACTGGGAATCGAACTGCGATCCCTTGGTTCACAGGCCCGCACTCAATCCACTGAGCCACACCAGCCAGGGCAGTATTTTTCACTTTAGATTTGTACTCTCTGCCAAGTTTCCAGAGTAGTTTTGTTAAGTTCCTCAGTCCTTTGGTGTCCCTTGTGGAAAGAGCAAACCGAGAAAGACGTGGAAATCCAATACAGTAATCAACACTGGATAGTTTCTTAACTTGCTGGCAATTTTCTGTGGATCATTAAATTTCCCAAATATGAAACTCCTTCATTGAAATGTGGATCATGTAAAACAGCCTTGAATATAATTGCTATTGCCATGGTATCCAGATCCCTGAGGCCCCGAACGGAATTTGTGCTGGTCGTAATAATTTTGCTGTTTCTACCTTTGGTTTAACTCCGCAGCATTGGGTGGCCTGCTGCATTTAACAAAACGATTTCTGTAAAACCGTGTGTGCGTGCGCATGCAAACATGCAAGTATTTTTTTTTTCTTAATTCCAAACTGACTTGGTGACAGTCAGAAAGTGTTTTGTCACAGATGTCAACACCAGAGTCTGCACTGATAGGCCACTAGGTTGTCCAGGGAGATACCTCATTAACGGAAGTCATGAGCAGATCCCTGTTTGGGATCTTGGAAAAACCCAGAAGATGGATGATAAAGATGAACTGCTTTTGTAGCGACGTGGGAAATTTTATCATCTTCCAGCACCCGAAGAGCCACGGGGAAGGTGGCGCTACGCTTTAAAAGCCACGCCATTTCAGACCAGGGGTTGCAGCGGCCATGAGACGCCCCATCCCCCAGCGCCAGCCTGCATCCCTCCTCCATGGGAGGTCTCCATTGGGCACGTCACAGTGACATCCTATTATGTGATCAGAGACGGCCGTCAGGAAAGACAGGATGAATTGCCCATCTGTTACACTCCGCAGCTCCTTCCAATCCTGCTGTAATTTCTCAGCATCTTGTGAGACCTGCCCCTGGGCACTGTGGTGGCTTCCCAATGCTTCAGCTGCCCAACATTTGTTTTGTGGCACTTGGACAGCAGTACTGTTATAGACCGCTTCTTCCCACAGCCCATCCGCAGGGTCGCTGGGTGGCTCCTACCCTGCAAGGCCTTCGAGTTGGTCACATGATCAAGTCCTGGCCAATCAGCATATTTCGTTCCTTTGGCCATGGCAGTTGGGTCAAGGATAGACATGTGTTCCAAATCAGTCCAGTAGAGTAAATCCAGGATTTCTCTCGAAACTGTTGCGAAGGAAATTTACATTGTGCTAGAATGTAAGCATGGCATTCCTGTGCCACCATCAGAAGACATCTGAGAGTTACATGAGTGCAAAGGAAAGTAGAACTGAGACAGAGAGACTAGGTGTTGATGACATTGTTTGAACCCCTGGGTGTAGCTATTCCTGAAGCTAGATTATCGCCCTAGATGTTTCAGGTGTGTGAGTCAATAAATATTTTTTTTTTCTTAAACTAGTCTGAATTGGATTTCTGTCACTTGTAGCAAAAAGAGCCCTGAGTTATACAAATAACCAGAGCCCAGCTTTATTTGCTAGGGTCTCTCACCTGTGTCCAGCATCAGTAAGTTGGCAAATGAAATACTCAGGATTACACAGGCAGGCACTGGAGGAAACGGGAAAAGCAATTTAACACAAAAGGAGTGGAATAATTCCATGAAGCTGGCTCCCCTTGATGGGGAAGGGAACGCAGGCAGAGCGCTGTGAGTTGCTTACTTGTGGAGCGGGTGGGATTCTACGGAATAACTGGGGAACTCAGCAGAGACGTGAATTCTTCCCAAAGGTACCCGAATGCTCAGGCCTTCTTTGCAAATATGCGTGAGTGGAGGCTTCGCTGATGGGGCTTGCAGTCCTTTGAGCTATGGCAGGGCGCTGCTCTGCAAGAGGCACATCCAAATGGTCCTCAACTCGCCTCCTGCGGGGACTCGTGCTCCCCCAAGGTAGTGACCACCTGTCTCTCAACTTAGTCTGCCAGCTGCATGCCCCAAATTGTTTATTGATACTTAAGAGCAAGGGCTTGAGAGCCTAAAGACGCAAGTTCAACACCCTCCTCTGTCACTTGTGGGCCCCAAAGCTTTGAGTAAATTACTTCATTCATCTGAGCCTTGCTTTCCTTCTCTGCGAAGTGCAGGTGGTATTAGCACCTACTTTGTGGGTCTCGGTCATAATTGAACAGGACCATCGACTCTTTTCAGTCAAAGGACTGATGCGCTCGAGGTTCTCAAGCTGCGACCAGCACAGAAGGGAGCTCAGTGAATGGACCGAGGAACCTCGTTTGGAGGCTTTGGGATTCCGTTCACATCTTTGACTTTGTCACTACTCTCTTTCCCATTTTGCCTCAAGTTTTAAAGGTGATAATAATTATTAATATCAACATAACAATGTGCGTTGCTAATGGGATGGCTTCTATTTATTGAATTCCTACTCTTTTCCAGACCCTGCACGCCCATGTTATGGGTTCTGTCTTATCAGGCAGATTTGACAGATGAAGAATCGTTGGCTCAGAGAAGACAAAGATTTGTGGGGGTCATACAGACAGGTGTGACCGAGCTGGGGCACAGACGCAAGTCTGCCTGATGTCAGAGCCGGCGGTTTTCCGTGATGGATGCTTTGCATTCACAATATGACCCTTTGCCTGGAATATAAAATCTCAAGCCAACCCCAGACTTACGGAATTAGACTTGGCACACTGATTTTGTGAAGCTCCTTGCTGCCTGACCTTTCAACTCCGTGTCAACATACCTATAAAATGTAGAATGTTTCAGTGTTGCTTTTCATCGTGGCCTGGGAGCTTGTTGACAATTTCCAATTATTTTCCAACGGCAATGGGGCCGTGCTTGAAGGCCTGTTTAAAGACACGGGTTTAATAGTTCATCCCCGGTGTGGCCAGTGTTCCTTGATCTCCAAAAAGCTTCTCTGTTAATTGTTTGCACGGATGAGTTGAGCTGCTGTGGGGGCACTTGCCAATTACTGTCCGGCTGATGAAGGGGATTGAAAAATGAGGTTCCTGACCGTTCTCCGACTGATGCGGTCCCAACATACAGAAGTGGTTTATGGGTCAGAATTCTTGACAGGTTCCGAATTACTCTAATAATGTGAAAATCGAGGCTATTGATTGAGTCTAAATCCCCCACAAATATAAAAACGTGTTGTTTGGAAAACTCCAGGCCAACTGGAAATGCTCAGAGACTGTGGGGGGGGAAAATTCCTTGACTTATGGGAACCGTTTCTGTGTCCCGCCGCCCTATTACTTTTTACTGTCATGAGTTTTAAAGAGTATTCATGGCTTAAAGGCTTATTGCACAGTTTGTCTCTTGAGCTTTTTAGATGAAAAAAGGAAAAGAGGTGGGTAAAAAGTCACCATGAAGTATTACATCTTAAGAAGAAGCTTCAGTCTATTAAGGACAAGGCAATGGGTAGGGGAGTGGACTCTGAAACAATCTCCCCAGGTTTGACCCTCCTCCCCCCGCCCCTTCTTAGCAGCTGGGCAAACTGGACAGACGACTTCCCTTCGGCTTGTCTCTATCTCCCTAAAAGTGCAATGACATAATAATACCACCTGCCTCTTCGTTGACAGGGAGGTCAAGAGACTTTATGAAATGTGTAAGCACTTCGAAAAGCACTGAATAAATATTAAACCTCAGCATGCACCTCACATCGACTCCCCGAGCACCCGGCTGCCAGGTCTGTCTGCTCAACGCTACCTGCGTTTATGAATTCCTGGAGGGCGACCGTACTGAGTCTGAGTGACAGGCAGCTGGTAGTGGCTCCCGCACGCACCAGAGACAGTTACGCAGCAGATAAGAGCCCTGGAGGTCAGAGTGCCTGGGTTCGAATCTTGCTTCCACCGCTTACAAATACGTTTTCTAACTCTCGGGTGTGGGAGTAATGGACGTACAGGGTTGCTGTGAGGAGTCTACAAAAACACACAGAGAGCACATGTAACGTTGCCTTGCATGCAGTGAATTGAATGCAATTCAATGCCAGCTGTTCTTCTCATCGATGTCTTTGTTGTGAGTTATATTCCTGGGTGAAATTTCAATCACAGCCAGGCTCACGCTCCTGCACCCCATCAATTCTCAATGAACGCAGCATTAAAAAAGTGCCAAAAATTTGGAGGTAAGATTATAAATGAAAACAAGGCTTAGGGAACATCACATTTTAATATTTTTGCGGATTAATTTTTACTTAACTTTGTCTGAGGTGGAAACCGGTGCTGATAGCAATAAAAGAAGAAACAGAAAATAATAAATGTCCACCAATCAAAAAGACAGCAATAAAATGTTCCACAAGGGTGGCGAGGCCGTTCACATGCCTTCAAATTGGCATCTTCTATTATCTCCTTAAACCACATCAACTGGTAAATGGAAAAATGTCACTTACAAACACAAAACAAATGGGGGGGGGGAACCCGAGAGCTACAAGATTAAGTCATCTAAAGCCAGGCAACAAATGTCTTGAATTCTGAAACTTTAGGAGAGAGTTGGGCTGAAGATGAGTTGCATAGTGTAACATACCGACAGGCAGAGCGCATGCGGCGGTGAGACGTAGAACAGGGAAGCGGAATCGAAGGGGTCTGGGGTAGAAAGCTGAGGGGTAGCCTCTCTGAAGCAAGGCCCCAGAGATGTGGGTGACAGACACAAGGACGTGAATATCCAGAGAGTGGACCTCAAGAGCCTTCTGGGCAAAGGGAAGAGCAAGTGCAAAGGCCCTGAGGTAGGATGATGCCTGGAGACACTCAGGAGGCCAGGTGAGTAGCAACAGAGAGAGTGAGGGAGTGTGGGGTAGTGGCAAGAGCTCGAAGGCAGTCAGACAAACCTTCTCGGGTGCTGAGTAATTTGGGAGAGTTACTGAATTTCTCAAAGGCTCTGTTTTTTTTTTTTTTATCAGCAAAATGGGAACAGTATCACCAGCATGATTCTCACGAGCAACCGATGAGGTAATCTGTGGAACGTGCCAGATGAAGTTCTTGCAGGGTAGCTGGTGCCCAAGAAATTATAGATGATAATGCAAAATGGCAAAACCACAGTAAATCAAAAGGCAAGGTCAAGTAGCCAGACCAGCCTCACAGTCAGTTCCCATGTGTTCATTTCTTTTTCTTTTTTTTTAAATATTTTATTTATTTGTTTTTAGAGGGAGAGGAAGAGGGGGAGAAAGAGAGGGACAGAAACATCAAAGTGTCATTGTGTCTCCCGCGTCCCCTACTGGGGACCTGGCCCACAACCCAGGCATGTGCCCTGACTGGGAATCGAACCTGCGACACTTTGGTTCATAGGCCAGCGCTCAATCCACTGAGCCACACCAGACAGGGCTCATTTCTTATGTACCATGTGCAAAGTGTGCAGTCACAAAGGTAGGCTCTGGGATGCCGTTGTCCTCAAGGAGCTCTCTGTCTGGTGCAGGGGACAGGTGGATGGGGGACTTGCCTAGAAACGCAGGACTTGGGCTCCACAGGGAGAAGGCAGACTCACTCAGGTGTCTGTTTTGTAGGGTCCCTTTAATTTCTGGACAGGGACACCTTGCAGAGAGGCTACTGTCATCGGAGATGGAATTTAGGTCTTGCTAGACTTTGTATTGATGGTTGGATGATTTGATAAGTAAGCAAAGTAGGGAGGGGCGCCCACTCATAACCCCCGTTCCCAGGTGTATCGTGGAATTAGGTGGAAAAGACCGAGGCGTTGTACGACCATGGACTCGGGGAGGAGACAGCAGGCCATCTGCTTGGTGCTGGAGGAGCCGGCAGACACACTCTGCAGAGCCGTGTTTAGTATTCATGAGTTTCTCCCCTGACCGGCTGGCGCTCTTAATAAAAACAGCACAGGTTACCGAGGCTAGGAAATGCATTTAATTCTTTAAAGCAGCAGCATTGCCTGGGAACTTGCAAAGGATGAGGGATGTGCTTTGAAAAGAGTCAGTCCTCGAAGGTTTCAGCGTGGAAGCCGTGTCGTCTCGAATGTCCTCACATGTACGGCCATTGTGGTGATAGGATGGGGCTCTGAGGCGATGTGACTGATTTTTAACAAACGTTCCAAAATTAGCACATGAGAAAATGTTACTCCTACCAGGGTGATCTGTGGGGGAAACAGGACCTCCACCGTCTCCCCCGTGGTGCCGGCATTTAGGGACTGGATGGGCTCTTGGCTCAGGATGAATTAAACCGTTGGGTGTTTCAGTGTGTTTGCTGAGAACGGAAGTCTGCAGATTTCCTAGATTATCTAAGATAATTTCAAAATATCAAGAACCACTCATTTAGAAGCTGAGTATTGTCAATGGTGGACTTTAACTTTTTCTTCGAAAGTGGATTTGATGTTTGGAAAGATCTAGAAGCCACTTAGGATCTCGTTTCATGACTGCAAGGTCTGGCGGGCGCCCAGACTCCCACATCTGGTGGAACTCTCGCCCTCTCAGCCACACCTGTTCTTTGACCACCTGTCCACCTGCTGTAGGTAGGTAGAGGTTTTAAGGGGTCTCAGGTTTATGCAGTCTGAGGACACTCCCTTTAAAGAAGCATACGCAGATGTCCCACTTTTGCAAACACTAACAACCATATGACCACACGAGCTCATGGCTGAGACCCTCACCGAAGCCTTGGAGGGGGTCTCTCTAAGGAGGGACCTGGAGCTTCAGGTCCGTGGCTTTGTGGCGAGTCCTCCTCGGCCCGGCAGCTGTCCAAGGTGCCCTCTTTTCCGCTCTGCACCTTCAGCATCCAATTCTGCCTTTCCTAGTCCGAAGGTACCTCTCAAATGCATTCACTGCTCTCTGTGGCTCCTGGTGGGGTCCTCTCGTCCCAGCTGCGATCACTTTGCCTGGACAGCTGCAATGGACTGCTTACCGGTTTCCTCGTGACCCGGGCGGCGCTTTGTCCCTTCTTCTGCAGAGCGGCCTGAGTGCCTGCTTGAAAATGCAAATCCCAGCTCGTCACTCCCCAGCTTAGAACTCTGTAGTCACCTCCCTGTGCGTTGAAGAGATTCTCGTTTACTGCGATCTAAGCAGGAACCCTCCCTAAAATTATTTTCTGTTGCTATGTCATGTTCATCTTCTTTGTAACATTTGTCACACTGTGTAATTATCTATGTACCTGTCGTCTTTTCTTGATCATTTGTTTATTGTTTGTCTCTCTGCTAGGGTTTAAGTGCCCAAATGTCAGGGAACATTCCTATTTTATTTGAGCGTAGTTGCTCCTACGTAGTACGTAGTCAGCGTTCTGTGCGACGTCAGTTGAGTGAAGAAGGGGTGCCATGAGCTGAGTGTAGCCGAATCAGTTAAAAACAAGGGGGCCCCATAAGAAAAACGAGAGGTTTCCGTGGGTGAGTGGCTGGACTGAGCTGACGGCAATGCCCCGAGCGGAGATTCAAGGACGAGCTGACAAACCATTTGGAGGAAGTGCGCGGCCTTCACAGGTGCCCGTGTGGGAGAAAATATAACCCAACTCACATCCTGGTGGGTAGACAGGTTCTGGTGTGTGTTAAGAAGTCAGTTTCTTGTCTCTACAGGCACAGTCTTCACTGTTTGAAGAGCTTTGGAAAGGGCTGTGAAATGGGAAACTGGAGACACGCGTGTGTGCTGGGGTAGGAGAGGGTTTGCGAGGGAGGGCGAGTTGCCGACACAGTAAGAATAGTAGATGGTAGTTTGAATCTGGTGGGCGTTGTGCTGGCTGCTTCATCTGATCTTCCAACAACCAAGTAAGTGGTAGTGTCTTCTCCATTGTATGGGTGAAGATGCTGAGGCTTAGCTTAAAGGCCTTGTCCGAAGTCACAGGGCTAAAGCCGCTGAGTCCAAGGTCACATTCTGCAGAACAATATTTAGCATTCATGGATTTCTCCAGGGAGAGGAGGAGCCCAAGTTCGACTTGCGACTCTCAGTAAACACTTCGCTTCTTGTAAAGAAACTTCCATCAGTTAAGTTACAGCAGCTGAACAGACAGCGAGCATGGGTTATGTTGGCTCCTTTCAATTTTTCAAAAAGTTCAGACAGATTTTTCTCCCATGAGAGGGTGGGTACGTGTGGCCGATGAACCTGATTTACAGTCTACAGTTTCCCAGTTATCTTTTTGGCAACTTATTACTAACACAAAAACATCATGCTCACCGAAAGACTACTGCTCTCTTATTTCCAAAGCTGTTAAAGAGAAAAATTGTTGCTATTTTAAGAATTTTCTTACAATATCATCAAGAATTGCTGTCTCCTCCTCAACGTATAATTTTCTCATTATAAACATCCTTTGATTTTTTTTTCTCTTTCAAACTTACTTTCTTCTGCTCTTGGAGTGACACATTATTGATGCTGATGACAATGAACAAACTGTGTCATTGCTTCCAAAAATGCGCAGAAGGCGGCCGAAACTATTGCAAATCAGATCTCTGCTGTTCTATGCTGGCTTCATGTACTTTGTCAGGGAACCGAGGTCATTTATGGTCAGGGAACATTCTCCAAGGAGAAGACACATCTCCTCTCCTGTTGGTTCAAGAAATCTCTAGACCAACAAACACTCTGAAGCATTTTGAGTTTTGTTTAAGATTCTTTTATATGAGCAATAGCATTGTGATCTGGGTACACTCTGATTTCTTATTTGGCTGTCTAAATTAAAAAAACTCACATGATGACAAAAAAGACATCAAACAAAAAAAAAACCCCCTTTTGTTCTAGAACTTCCATTGCTGGAGTTCCCTTAACAGAAGAGAGAATGAAACCGGTGTTTGGTTCAGTGCAGCAGGTCTCATAGCTCAGGAAGCCCTAGCCCAACAGTCCAACTTACGAAAAAGGAGAGTCAGGCTGATTAGCACCAGAGGGGTCCTTTCAAGAGTCCCGTGTCTGCGTTTGTTTTTTGGAGGACATGGCTAAGGATTGGGTTTAGGGCTGTTGGTTGGGTCTAAGTACATCCCACGCCTTTGGTACCTTCTAAGTCACTGTAAGAATTGCCTGCGCCTCTTTGTCAAATGCTGGTTGACCGTGTCTCTGTGGGTCTGGGTCTGGGCACTGTATTCTGTTTCATCACTCTGTGTGGTGGATCTTTCCCAGACACTGCGCTGTCTCGATTGCTGTAACTTTATAGTACGGTTTGAAATTGGGTAGTGCGATTCCTCAACTTTATTGTTCATCTTTAGTATTTTGCTGGCTAGGTTTTTGCCTTCCCACACAAACTTCAGAATCAGTTTGTCTTTATTGATAAAATAGCTTGCTGGGATTTTGATTGCAATTACGTTGCATCTACAGATCAAGCTGTGGAGAATTAACATCTTAACAATACTGAGTCTTTCAATTTGTGAGCATAAAATACGCCTCCATTTATCTAGGTTTTCTTTGATTTCTTTCGTCTGAGTTTTGTAGTATTTTTTTGCACATAGATCCTGTTTATATTTGATGGCAGTTACCTCTAAAGATTTATTTTTGGCACTATTGTACATGGTATTGTTTTTGCATTTTTAAATTCCAGTTGTTTACTGCTGGTATATAGGAAAGAAATTGACTTTTGTATATTAACTGTGTATCCGAAATCTTTCTACTTCTATACTTGCTCATAGGCTCCAGAAAGGTTTGTCTTTTTGTGCTTTTGGTCAGTCCTTTTAGATTTTCTACTTGTACAATCATATCATTCATAAATAAACACGGTTTTCTTTCTTTCCAATCTATATGCCTTTTATTTCCATTTCTTGTCTTATTGCACTAGCGAGGACTTGCAGTGTGATATTGAATAGGAGTGGCAAGAGAGGACAGTCATGTTTCGTTCTCAGTGTTAGGGGTGAAAGCATTTACCATATTTTTCAGACTATAGGACCCCCCCTATTTTGGGAGCAATCATGGTTTTAATGCTGCTGTTGAGTTCTGTTTACATTTACATTGGTGAAATATTATGTTATTTACGTTATTAAATATTTTACCACATTTTTTGCTTCAAAAGTTTTTTCCCTATTTTTCTCCTCTAAAACCTAGGTGCATCTTATGGTCTGAAAACACGGTACTTTTCCACAGTGAAGTATGATCTGAGCCGTCGATTTTTTGCAGATGTTTTTCAATTGAATTGAGAAATTGACTAATTTCCCCTCTATCCCTAATTTGCTGAGAGTTTTTTTTTTTTTTTTTTTGTCACAAATGGGTATTGGATATTGTCAAGTATTTTATCTGCTTCAATTTACACAATTATATGACTTTTCTTCTTTATCCTGCTCATATGGTAGATTACAGGGATTTATTTTGAAATGTTAAACCAGATTCATATATCTGGAATAATATCCACTCAGTTGTGGGATTTTTATATATTATTAAATTATGATTTACTGATATTTGTTGAGGATTTTTGCATCTATGTTCATGAGAGATATTGGTCTATAGTTCTTTTTTCTTATAACTTCTTCATCTAGTTTTTGTATTAGGGTAACTCTGTTCTCATCGAATGAGGTAAGAAAGGTTTCTTCTGCTTCTCTTTCTGAGTGGATTGTAGAAACTTGATGTAATTCCTTCCTTCAATGTTCGGTAGAATTCACCAGTGAAACCATCTGTGCCTGGTGCTTTCTTTCTTAGAAGGTCATTAGTTTTGATTCAGTTAATAGATGAAGGCTTATTTTATCAGTTTCCTCTTCTGTGAATTTTGGTAGTTAGTACCTTTCAACAGTTTGGTCTGCTTTATCTAAGTTATCATATTTGTGGGTAACTAGTTGTTCATAACAGGAAATCAGGTTCTTAGGACACTTAATTTTAGATTGATGTTCAAATGTGTTTTGTAGTCTACATGCGCACCCTTTGTTTTTAAATTTTTACTTTATTTCAACTCGTCATGATGAAAAAGAATAGGACTTGAATAAACACCGATACAGTGTTGGAGAACAAAGAAGCTACTTAGCAAAGATACTCACAATCCAAAGTGGTGTGAGTTTGATAAAGAAAATCTCTATTAGGATAAAATTCCATGTTGCGAAATTAGTCTGTTTTTTTTTCCCCATAATCTCTGACTCTGTTGTTATCAATTAAGAAAGAGGAATTCCCCTTCATTTAAAATATCTTTGAAAGAAAAGGCCATAGGAAAAGTGCCCAGTTAATAGCATAGTTGTTATACAAGCTGTAAATTTAGATAAGCTGGTGGTGTGCGCTGCCGCGGAATACCAATGAAAAATGCAGATAGAGCCAAATGCAAAAGCCGCGCGCTCATTTTCCAATCCATCCAGCTTTTGTTTCTGACATCTTTGCGGCTGCACTTTGAACTCTGTGCTTTCCATCTTGGGCAACCAGTCCTGAAGTTTTCATTTCGGTGTAAAATAACTTATGGCATTATCTACTCACCAAGAAATTGCTTGGCCGGAGAGAATTCGGTGTGGTGGCATGCAACGTAAAGGCTCTTGTTCCTCACTGTCACCTCCCCTTCATCCATGCCCTGCTCCCTCCCACTCACGGGGCTCTCAATTGTTAGCATACACGGAAGGACGTTTATAAATAATATCAATTAGAAGTAGTAGCTTGTGTTTGTTGAGTGCGTACCAGGCATTGCAACGTGCACTTTATGTAATGCCTCATTTAATACTTGCAGCGATGCTGAGATAGGTTTTGTATTATCATCTATTTTATGAATTGAGAAAATGAGGCCCAGACAAGGTAATTGAATAATTTGTGGCCACACAGCTAGCGAATGGGTGAAGGGAACGCATACTCCTCTTCACAGTTGTGACTGCTTACAAAACTGATTCCACGCAGTCTCCTTTCCGTAGGCACGCTCCTTGGTTTGTGACTTTGAAGCTCCTCTTGCTGTGGAGAAGAGTCTGTTTTCACTCGGAATCAGGGTTTGCTGCGTGACCTGCTTTGTCTAATAGAATGGGATGATGTGACCATGGGTAGAAGGACGGGTGGCCCCCTTCGCCTCCATTCTTCATGACCCATCCGTGAAATTTCTGGTCCCATCCCAGCTGCTTTGGGTTCTTGGGACTGTGAGCACCTCCTTGAAGTCTGCATCCCACACTTTGCTTGTCTCCTTTCAGCCTCAGCCCTCGTGCACACTATCACCCAGCTCATATTTTTACTGTTAACTGATTCGCAGTCTGCTTTCCAATTCTAAACTTCCGAAATGGTAGCAGTGAGGGAGTAGCCCCTGCAGCAGCCAGCAGGGGTTAGACGCCTGGGGTCCAGTCCCAGCTTCCCAAGACTCTCTGATCTTGGACTTGTTACTTAGCCCTCTGGACCGTAGTTAATCTTCTGTAAAATGACAGTAATTATCACCCGAATCTCATGGGTTTGCTAAGGAGGGCTAAGGGAGGTCATACATGTAACAGGCGTATCTCAGTGCCAGGCTCAGTAAGCACTCAGATGCTGCGAGGTGTCCTTTTTATTGTTACTGCTACAACAATCATGCCACCATCACTGGTGAGCTACCGCTACTTCTTAGGGCTCCAGGGAGGACTGCATGAGATTCCGTTAGCCTGGGACTCTGGGTGCTTGATAAGTGGCCGTTATTCAATGAAATGTAAGTGCCAGTGGGAAGGGGGTCACATTAAGCTGATGGACAGTGTTATCTACCTTACAGAGTTGTTGAAGGCAAGGACGTCAACACAGATCGGTGGTGTTTCGGCTTCTGCTCCTCCGTCATCATCGCTGTCATGATAGTTGCTGTTCTTTGACGCATTTACAGTGTGTTAAGCCCTTCACACCCTGTAACTCCATCTAATTCTCATGCTGACTCTGGAGCTAAGGGCTGTGATCACCCCCATTTCACAGATGAGGAAGCTAAAGGCTCTTCCTGCAGTGTCTGTGCATTTCACCTCCAGGCTCTGCTGCCTTTCCTGTCACCGTTGGCAGCTCATCACTGTGGACCGTCACTAAGCACTCGGCCCGAGACGAGGAGCAGGGTGGGCCTCAGCATGGTGCGGGCAGCGTGGGGATAGGTCGGTCCAGAGGGCGACTTAGGATGCATCCAAATTCCGACTCTTAACAATCGGCAGGTAAGCGAGTATTATGTGCAAGACCCTTTCCGAGTTTACAGTCACCACAAACATTTCAATCTCAGGGCAAACCCTCCACGAACCTACTTTTTACACAGTGTGATCGGCAGCGTGGCGGAGCGAAGCTTGGTGCCCCTTCGGTGTGGTTTACTTTGTTCTGAAGGAACAGCGTGTGCTGAGAAAGCCACGAAAGTTATTACCAAAAGTAATAAGAAGTAAAAGATAATTATAAATTGATATTAAATCTCTCTGATCCATATTTTATTAGTTGCTAGGTTGCATAAATCAGAGGTGGAGTGAATACCGGCAACGTCGTTCGTATTTTGAGGCCCCAGATTTAACTTTCAGTCTGAAAAGCTTTCCAATCCTGGCAAAATATAAGTGGCCACCCCAGTGAATTGTTTCGGCAGTCACGCGTGGCTCGCATCCGTGTTGTGTGTCCTAATCGGGGGGCGTACCTGTGCTCTGTCTCAGTTTTGCAGCACATTTGATCTTTGGACTGTCAACCAGTCTCCTTTCCTGCAGTGATTTAGGGGAAGTCAGTGTGTGGGCAAGATGGTCTCAAATAACATCTAGAACTTTCTACCACCTA
This sequence comes from Anoura caudifer, assembly GCA_004027475.1. Classification (NCBI taxonomy): domain Eukaryota; kingdom Metazoa; phylum Chordata; class Mammalia; order Chiroptera; family Phyllostomidae; genus Anoura; species Anoura caudifer. The sequence continues at coordinate 105,820 of PVKU01004283.1, read as the reverse complement.
ATTCTCTATGTAGAGGTGAAATCTACACAGTTCTTAAGCTTGAAGGCACCCACAGACTTTAGAGATGAATAAATCGAGGCTTCCAAGGGTGTAGTGACTTTCTGAAGTCGTATAGTCACCGAATCTTTTGTATTCGTCGATTCATTCACTCATTTACAAATATCGTTCACTGCGTATCAGGAACTTGTCTTGGGACTTAGGGACCAGTGTGGAGCAAAACAGACCCGACCCTTGTCTTCATGGAAGTTGCCGACTAGTGAGGAAAATTGAAAATAAATAATCATACTAATAACATGTAAGATTTCTGCGATAAATCCTGCGACTAAAAAGTACGGAGTTACCATAGATCTTCCTAGAAGTCGAGGGTGAGGGAAGGCATCTGAACCGAATTCTCAAGCTCCATCCTCCAGTGTGTAACCCCTAGCCGCATGTCGCTGTTCAAATCCCAATTAATTCAAGTGAGTTGAAGTTTCAAATTCAGTTCCTCAGATGCCTTAGCCGCATTTCAAGAGGTCACCAGCTGCCCTGCGGCTACCGGCTGCCATATTGGGCAGCGCAGATCTAGAACCTTCCAATCCCATGGAAAGTTCTGCTGGGCGGTGGTGCTTGGAAGAATGATCGCGCTTTCACCGAGCGACACGGGAGGTGGTCGTTCTAGGTTAGAGGCGATTTCCGGGGCAGCTCCTTTGGTGAGAAAGGGGTGTGGTCCCCTTGGGGCCCCGCAGGCAAGCTGTGGGTCCTCAGCAGGAGGATGGGGGGTGGGTGAGAGCCTGCGGGGCCTGCGGGGCCCCTGCGAGCCCTGCGCTGCTTCTCGGGGGGCAGGAGCCGCAGTGCTGCGCCGCGCCGCGCCCAGAGGTGCGTGGAGGCCGCTTCCCGCCTTTGGAGGAGGAGAGGGGAAGGAATCAGGGAAACAGGGAATGAAGTCTGGGCCAGCACGGCTCCTCGGAGCCAGCGCTGATGTCCCCGGAGCACGTCCCGGGAACCGCGGGAACACCGTGGGCGACTCTGAATACTCTCTGTTCCCGGATTCAGTTTTGAACCGCCCGTGACGCAGCTCTTCGCCCGCTGAGGGACCCGTTCTCCTGTATGGTCCCTGACCTTGCGCTGTGAGCCTTCCGATGTGACCTTGACTGCCTTTGCCAAGGTCAAGTCTACTTTCTAACCCCGGATTCTTCAGGCAGTCTTGGGTAACACCTGCCCTGATGAGGTTCCTGGAGTCTTTCTCTCTCAGCTCTCAAGTCCCTCTCCAGAGATGACCTTTCCTCCTCACTTAGGCCCCGGGCCCACCTTCTCCGCCTTCATCCTGAGGGTGGAGATCCGGGTGGTCCTCAGGTTGGTACTTAATAGTTTGGGTTTATCTACCGGCGATGGGAAATGAGGGAAACACTCTCCTGGGAGGAACGATGTGGTCAAACGTGAGTTTTTAAAAGCCTCTGGCATCAGTGGGGAGAGTGAAACGGGCGCCCCTGGATGCAGGGTGGCCTGGGGAAAGCCCCTCCGTACCCAGGTGCGTGCTGCTGGTGGCTTCACCTGAGCGGTGGACATGGTGGTGAACATGGAGAAGTAGAGGCCCACCTTCCGGGAGAAGGTCCAGGGGACCATGAGAGATGCCCCCCCCCCCGACAGGGCGCACAACCCCTGTTTCTGCCAACTTAGCACCGTGGAATTGGATGTGTGCTGTGCGGCTACGATAACGAGGCCTCGTTTATCGCCAAGAAAGCTGCAGTGTCCGAGCTTCCGACGGAAGGACAAGAAAAGGGGACTGCAAGCGCTGGGGAGGACGGGGAGCTGGAGGTGGTGAAGGCGCCCCCTTTCTCCTCCGTGCTCACTCATCTCTCACACAGGACCCCCCACCCCAAGACCAACCCTAAATGACTTCTGCAGATCCTCGTTATGGAGGCGATTTCAACCGTCGCCCTGTAGAACAGCCTGCCGCATGTCAGTCTGAGGTTGGGGGGCGGGGGCGCATGTGTTAGCTCCCAAATACGGATTCAACAGTTTGTATGGAACTTGAGAAGAACTCCTGCGCGTTTGCTTTTTCCCGTCTGACAGGGCTGTTTCCATAGCAATGTGAACTTGAGTTTTCAAGAGGCTATTTTGATGGGACTTTGGCAAACCACGTGAAATCACTAATTGTGCTTGAGTGTGGCTCCTTGTTATAAAGGAGACGGGGGTGGCGGGACTGCTTTGGTGGGCATTGGAAGGGCACTGGTGGGCCACACGCTCATCTGTGGGGGAAACCACGTCTTCCCTGCCCTTCAGGGCGGTGACTCAGCTTCCTCCTGGCGTTGCCCGTGCCGGCCACAGAGCAACGGGACGTGCAGGCAGCAGGGACTGGCTTCTTTGGTCAGAGATTTGGGGCTAAAGGTTCTTGCTGGGCCTGCTGTTGATTACATTTCACCATTTTAATTGCGTTTGCTAAGGGCATTCTTTTTCTCCAGCTCACCTGGGCGGCAGCCCTCACCGAGTTGCCCCCAAGAGGTCACTTGGCACCCACGCAGCCCTTGTCACGGCATCCAGTCAGATTGGCTTCTTTGTTAACACTTTCTTGCAAACTTAATTAAGGCATCTTCTCGGCGAGAGCTGAGAATACTGAAAAGTCAGCAGGCAAACACTCATGTCATGGTGCTTACCCAAATGCGGAAAATTCATTTGCCTCTGTGTCCTTTTACTGTTTTCTGCCGAAAGAAAAATACAACCGTGTTACTCCCGAGGCTTTGGTTGCCAGGGGCAGATATCCAAGTCGATTCACTTTGCATGTAAAAAAGACGTACAGGCTCTTCAGAGCAAGTGGCATCATCTGTGGCCTGTCACCAGCCGCCCAAGGCCCAGCATTTCTGTCCATGGTGTCCAGGTGTCTGAGTTAACAAGGAGAATACTCTGCCATCAAGCGCTGACTGTAATAAGCTTTCCTCGTGGAGAAGAGACAAAGAAAACATGAGCTTCACTGCTGGGTGCTGGTCCCCATGGCTGTCGGGTCCTCCCAACAGCCTACTCAGGGCCGTCGGCTTGCGTGCACCCATCTTGTGCTGCAGGAGGACCCTGTCCTCTCCCCACAGGGGACAGAGTTAGCAGTGGGGCCGGCTGCTGCCGTAGGACACATAGGCTGAAGCAGAACAAAGGAGCAGACGTTGAGTTGCCGTGGAAAGATAGTCCCCCGTGAGGCGAGAAGCCTACGACAGGCCGTGGAGACTTTGTCTGGGAAGGAAGTGCTCCAGCCCCAAGCCCATCCTTAAGTGGCCTCAAGGGGGCCCAAAGATTGCATTTTCCAATGGGCTCTGCTCTGGCCAAGGCCTGACATGGAGGGGGCTTCATGTGTGAGTGAGCAGATGTAGGAAGAAAATTTAAATCTCCATCTCTCTGTTTCTTGTCCAAGTTTCCTTATCTTGGCATCATTCTCTAACGCTGCTTCCCAAGAAAACTTTTATCAGCTGGCCTCCGTTCCTACCCACGCAGCTGCCCTGAAGGCAAAAGCAGGACTCTTTTTCTTCTGCTTCCAAATATCATAACCTCATGGGCCAACTCTGATCGCTTTTGCTTGGATCTGTCATCGTGGCCAAGGGCATGAAACATTACAATTGGCGAGCCCTGACCAGTGTGGCTCAGTTGGTTAGAGTGTTGTTCCGTGAACCAAAAGGTCATCGGTTTGATTCCCAATCAGGGCACAGGCCTAGGTTGCAGGTTCGGTCCCCAGTCAGGATGCACGCGAGAGGCAACCAATCGATGTTTCTCTCCCTCTCTCTCCCTTCTTTCCCCCCAACTCTAAAATCAATTAACATGTCTCCAGTGATGATTAAAACCCCCCAAAACATTGTGATTGGTGAGGCCAGGGCCACAGGCCCATTCTTGGGGACAGGAGGAGTGCATTCTGGACCAGCGTTGCCCCTGTCAATCATGGCACCAAAGTGGGACTGGAGCAGCTTTCCAACGGACAGGCGTGCGCCTGTGTGTGAAAATGGGGTGCCCACCCCACTAAGCAACTTCAGCTCAATCCGGGGGCACTGCTTTCCTCTTCAAAATCAAAAGATAGCCACACCAGGTTGAATGTTAAAATCACTAAGGAAGCTTCAACATATAGATCTCTAGGACCTGATCCCTAGACTTTTTGATTCAGTGGGTCTGGGCTTGCCTGCTGAACCTGTAACATTTTTAATGCTTCCGGTTATCCTGATAAAGTTACTCGGGGAAACATGGGTGAGTACCATTGTAGTAGGAGGGCAGGATGTGGAATCTTTAAGGAAATATTAAATTGAGCTAGTGTACTTTTAGGATGTGATATTTAGTTGCACTTACATTCTTCGGAAATCGTAGCCTATTTTTGGTAGACATTGCCTGGTTCTTCCCATGCTGATGGAGAGGCAGGAGGGGAATCAGGCTTGAGGATGAAAACTGTGAAGAAGGGCCATGGAAGTGTAAGGCAAAGGGAAGTAGCGAAGGTGCACCATGTTTTTGGCCACCAGCATCTGAACCCCTTTTCCTTTGGGGCAACTTAACACAGCTTATGAGTCTTGATGAGTGGAATAATTACCTCTTACTTTAGAAGCTGAAAACACCAGGAATATACCTGTCCAGACTCCCTTGCAGCTATAGCCTAGATGTAGGTCCCAGTAATGAGATGTGCCATCCTAAGACTTTGGCTTATGAGGTTGTGACACCAAATAGCAGGGCTATGGCTAAGATGACAGCAAGACATCCTGGTTGCAGCAGGAACATCAGGAGATAGTTTGGATGCTTCTGTGAGACAAAGGGCAATACCTGAGGCTGCAGATTTTTATTGGCTGGGTGGGTTGGATCAGGACCGCAGGGCGCTTGTGGTAGTTTGGAATTAGCATGTGTTATTTCCCATTCAGACCATCCTAGTCCCCACAATTCTATTTAAATCTGAGTGAACTTGAGTTCCTGTAGAATGTAGAGCTCAGTTGGGATGTAGGGAAGTTACTACAAAGAAGCCTCTCTGTGACAGGTATCCCGATATGCTTCTTTAAAGTAGAAAGCAAAAAAAATAAATAAAGTAGAGAGGATGCCAGCTGGTGGTTCTGGAGCTATATGTAACCCATGGACATGTTTTGGCTAGCCCAGAAACATTTTCAAACTAGTTGTTGATGTCTAAAAGTGGTGGTTTCACCTAGAAAAAAAATCTGAATTGATCTTTCTATTGAAACATCAAGAACCTGGTATTACTAGCTTCACCTTGTGCAGGGCTTACCAGCAGCTGCCTGCTGGAGGGGAGGCACGGGGGCTCCACCATTCCAGTCTTGTTCTGCTCATGTCACCCATCTGTGGTCCCTGATTGATTTCAGTTTCCATCTGCAAGAAGCCAATGCTGACTCTGACTAATTTCAGTAGAAAAGGGATTTATTAAAGAATATTCAGTAGTTCACAGCATATCTTAGAGGACCGGAGAACTGGGTTAGAGGTGGCACAGGCAGGAATGACAGCCTGGCTCAGCCGGTGCTACAGAAGTGGGACAACTGAGATGGCTCTGGCTCCTGGGCGCATCCCCCCCACCCCCCCGCCCCGCCCCACCTCTCTGATGGGAGGTGCTGGTTACTGCCCCAGAACTGCTGCACCTGTTGCCACTTTTCCAAAAATGGTTCTGCAGGGTCACGGCTCCCTCTCATGTATAACATCTAATTCAACAACATCTGCAGTAGGTTAAGTCTGTTTGCAGAGTTTGGTTTACATGCCCATACCCTAGCTGCAAGGGAAGCTGGAAAATGAGTATCTGGTGTTTTCACCTGTCATGGTGGGAGGCAGCCTCTGCTTTATAACGAAGAAGAGTCTCCAGACCTAGGAATGGGTTTCTGATATTTAGCAACCAGAAAGAACAGCAGGTGTCCGCCATAGCCCCCAAAGCACCTGAGTCTGCTACCCTTGCCTAAGACACCCTAAGGCCTAATTAAATATTGGTTAAATGGAGTATAAGAGTAGGAAATTTTGGAAAAAAAATATTCAGAGAGGGTTAGAAAGGAAGACAAGCAGAGGAAGCATGGAAGGCAAAAGTGTCAGGGAGTGAGACACAGCCATGGAGGGGAAAAATTCAAAGTGTCTCATGCCTTAAAAAACTTTGCTCTAAAGCACAGCCCATCTATTTCCCCATTCATTTTGCTTTTCTTATCTATCATTTTGCTTTATACAGACGCTACATAAGCCCTGTGAATTTTTTTTTTTTTTTTTTTGGTGGTCAGGGAATACTGGACTTAGCCCAGAAGTTGTTCAGCTCACTCAATCACCAAACACCAGCTGCCTAAGTGATGAGTTGGTCTATCCAAGAGGTAGTTATTTAGCCAACAGACAGATGGCCAAGAAAGTCAAGTTAGTTGGTGTATTGTCATGCGGGAGGCTCACAGCCAGCTGCATCAGCCAGAAGCCAGTGGATTCAGAAGCCATAGTCCATCACTTTGAATTGGTTCCCAGAATCCTACAGGTACCCAGTTGGCAGATAAAGGGCAGAGTTTGCTTCACGAGCCCACAACCTAGGGGGAGAAAGGCATTCTCCTGACCCCAGTGGTAGGTACGAAAATGGCTGAGCCAGTGGCATGGCCAAGAGCGAGACACCTGAAACCCAGCGTGAAGAATGTGAGCATGGGTGTCTGGGGAAAGGAAGGGCCACTTACAGTGCCTTTCCCAGAAATGTATTAAATTCCAAGGACAGAAGGCTGGCTTATTACATATCATAAATAATTAGTGAGAATTAGAGAACACGTCAGTTAAGTTTTGAATCTATCTAGTGTTATAATTGGAACTACACTCAGAGGGGGTAGCCAAAGTTAGAACCAACGCCACACTTTATTCATTACTTCGGCAGACATCTAACAGGCCTGTTCCATGTGCCAGGAGCTATTCCGGGGGGTCGATCATGTGGAGCACAGACCAGCCCACCCTGTCTCATGGACCTCACAGTGTAGCATGGACGACGCTCTTCGCCAAATAACAAGGCCAATGAATGTCAGCCCTCAGTGCTGGTAGGCAGCTAATGAAATGACCATGAAGTTGTGAGGAGGTCATAAGATAACCCAACCACTGATTTAATTATATATGTGATACACTTAATATGTGTATACACACACACACACACACACGTATATGCGGGGGTGGGCAAAAGTAGGTTTACAGTTGTTCATACACAAGATACTACAATAATTAATAAATAACAACATAAGAATAAACTGGTTTCCCATACTCACAGCTCTAAACACAACTTTTGACCACCCCTGAACACGTGTGCATATACAGATACTCACATCTTACCTACATATTAAAATACATGTATTCCAACATCTATGCAAATGTACACACATTTTCATATGTCTACATGTGTGTATATTTGTGTGTGGGTATATGCACATCCATAAACCTTGGCTTTTATTAAAAATTCTGTGATTTAAAGCCTGTCTCTTTCCTGTGCCAAAAGTTTCGTTCCCACTTACCATCTGCTGATATTAGCAATTCCAGGACAACAGTTAGTTCCTCCTCTGAATTTGGTGTCACCAACGCACAACAAGCCGTTCTGAGCACGCCGGGAGCACCTCGCCCTCTGCTCCAGCCTCTCTCCTGCGGTCTCGGGGAAAGGCCTTGGGACATGAGGATGTGTGTCCAGCAAATCCAGCCACGTCACTTGGTAGCAGTGCCCTTTGGCAGTGGCCTCTCAGACCCTCACCTGGGAAATGGGAGCAGACCGCTTTACCTCCTGGAAGAGGGGCGGCGATGAAATGGGAGAAGTCATCAGCCGTTGAGGTTTCCCAGAACACAAGGAGACGCCCCAGGGGAGCTGGGCGGTACCAAGGGTGAGGGTCTAACGTTGATGCACAAGGAAAGGGCTGCTCAGAGTCAGGCTCACCCTGGACAGTCCTCTCGAATTCTCACCATGGCGTCCAACACACCCACTCTCAGGGAGCCCACCGCGGCCAGGGTTTCCTTCTGAGTGGGAACGTGCTGTTCCTTCAGCTGAGCGCCGGATCAGTGGTTGGCTTGCGTTTAGTGGCCATGTTGCAGGAAAACGCTTCTCTTTAAACACTAGAGTCGCACTCCCCGAAGCCAGGTGCTCCCTCGGAGAGGCAGCGGCTGCATGTCCATGCTTGCCGTCTCTCTCCCCCACGCCCTGGGCGAGCCCCAGCGTGCCATGCTCAGTAGACTTACCTTTTGCATCAAAGCTGTTTCCCTCTCTTCTTCCCCAAATGCACACAGCTAAACTCAGGAAAAGTTAAATGTCTCCAGACCCTTTAGCTGCCAAATAAATTATTGGATGGTTACCAGCTCCTTACTGTACGTCTCTCTGCTCCAAGCAATATTTAACACCTGCAACGCGTTCCTCCCATCCCTGTGCGACTCTCCAATTCCTTCCTTGTTTTTTCTGAGCAACCGTTCTTGACTTTGTGTCTAATTTTCACAGTGGAGGATCCATCTATTTTTGCTAGATGCTTCTTTTGGATACTCTGAGTGATGAGACCCAATGATTAAGACAGTGGGGAAGAAAGAAAGGAAAAAGAAAATTAAACTCTAGGTCTGTTCCTTGCAGGGAGCTCAGCAGCCTGCCTGGTGCCGGAGCCTCACTGAAGAGCTCTCGCCTTGTGGAATTATTGCAGGTTCGCTCTCTCCAGCCTCCTCACTCTGGGGCTTTGTCCTGCAAACTCGGCTCTGATGAAGGTCACCGACCTGGTCCTTTCTCACCCTTGAGCACGCTATGTCCTCCCTCATTACACTGCCTGTGATGTCACGGTCATGGCCAGTGTAGGCCAAGAATTCATGGTCCTGAGGGCCCTTTAGTCCTTTAAGATTCCATAAGCTAATGAGAATAATCGCTACCTTTAATCGAGCTCCTCCCGTGTGCCCGATTCTGCGCTAAGTGCCCCGCCGACATTTCCCTAGTCAAACCCCGCAACGAGCTATGGACTGGGTGTTATTTTAGGATTTCAGTTTCCCTGGCTGAAGGAAGGTTTGTAGCTTTCCCCGTGGTCATAAAGTGGGAGATGGAGCTCACTCTGAATATCCTGTTTTTAACCACAGGGCCAATCGGTCTGACTGCTGATGGGCCCTGGGTGGGCGCACCTGGCCAGTAGCGTCTCCAAAGAATGGCTTCAGATTCACCCAGGTGTTAGTTAGTAAACAGGTTCCAAGTTCATGGGCAGAACCATCATCTCAGAGTCTGCACCAATAGTAATCTTCCCAGCAGATTCTTACAAGTAGGAGCCACTGGTTGGAATGCGGAATGCTACGTGGACCCTCCCTAAGTCTGCGACAGAAGTGAACAGTGGCCCGCACTCACCTGCCCCCTGCACTGAGCTCAGGCCCCCTGGGTGCTGAAGCGGGTTGTAAAGAGCCAAGTGGAATCTACAATGTAATCAGAAATTTTGATATCCCTCATGAGCTTTACCAGCTTTGCAATGTAATTTTTTTTCCCGTCAAATGTACTGTGAGACTTTATATGCCCGGGCATCTTCCTAGACTTCGACTGAATGAGTTTTTAGAGTTGGATCAATATAACAAAAGAAAGAAAATTGCAGTTCAGCCAGTGCCACTTATGAGAAAGAATGTTAGTTCCTTTCCTCTCCAAACTTTAATTAAGATTAAATTATGAAAAAAAAAAGTTCATTGCAGTAGATTCCCCCTGAATGGTTCACCCAGCACCTCTTTTCTTTAAAAAATGCTTAAGTGTGAATTACAATGTAATTGTCATGACCATTCAAATAGTAAACATCTGAAGTCAAATCAATAGGATTTCCTTTCCTTCTATTCCATTCTTCTAACATTGACACTTCGCTCTCTAGCTTTTTGTATTTTTCTTCTGCTTATTCGAACATATTCATATCTGTTCAGACTTACAGATTGCTAATGTGGAATCGCATGGTACAGATTAATTCGCACCCCCCCTTTCACTCCAGTTCACATTGCTTGTACCACTTTTCCAGCAACTGCCCTCTTCCCACGACCTGTGCCTGCACCCCGGCAGCTGGGAATCGGTTGCGTGTGCATTGTAATTTTGCTTCTCTGGCCAATGGGTGGGCGTCCTAACCCAGGTGGGACAATGAGTGTCCTCCCTGGGATTTTGGGGTGTCCTTTGCGTAGGTGGATCTATTGTATGTAAAATTCAGGAGGGTGGGTTGCTATTTTCCATCTCATAGACATCAGAGAAAGTTAGATTGCAGTAACAAAAACAATAGTGCAGATGTCCCAAGTAGAGAGAGAAAGACAGAGACAAGAGGTGGAGCTGGAGCTGGAGATAGAAAAATAGGTAGACAAGGATGTTGGGAACCGCACTGCCTGGTTTCAGAAGCTGTAACCCCCCATGGGTAAGGTTGAGTGAGTGACCTTTGGACCATAAGCCACTAAGGAGACAAAGCTTATCTCCCTGGCAGGGGCGCCACCTCCGCTTCTTTTACCTCACCCTGCCTGGCCCCCAATGCTTGATCAGTTAGCCTATGATGGGTAAGATTCCCCAAGGGGGGAACGACCTAAGACAGGCACAATCACAGGGATGCCCCAGGGAAGGACTTGGGGGGTTATAGCAAAAGGGGGTGATGGACCCTCACCCCTTGGCTTTGACACAGCCTGAGTTCTCATTCTGCCTGCAAGAAGTCTCCCAGTCTCTTGGCTGCTTTACTTCCCCTGCCTGACTTAAGCCTGAAAAAATGCCTGTGGTGGGTGCAGCCCTGTGATGGAAAGGCGGGTTCCCTAGGGGATCAGGCCTAAGAAAGAATATGTAAAATCCTGTGAAACGTGATTTGTTTAGAATGCTCTCAATTAAATGATAAAGGTCCAAGCAGGAAGTGAGTTTGTTCCTCAAAGTTTTATGGCTCTCTAGCTATCTGACTCTGACTCAAAAAGGCCTCAGAGTTCTTTGTATGTTATCTATTGTTTGATCCTTGCTGCCTGACAATGATTAATGAGCTTTACCTGTATTCCTGTGCAAGAGGAACCTAATAAAAGCCCACTGAGGAAAGGGCTCTTGGCCCTTCTCCTTTGAGAGAGTGGCCACCTTTCCTCCTCAGGCAGATCATGTGTTGGAAGACTTATTCTCATTCGTGGCAGCCAGGGGGGGCCCTGTGGGTGGAGCCCCCCCATAAGAGGCAATATTTGAGGGTCTCCACAAGACTTCGTTCCACTCCCAAGGTGCAGTTCTGCTCTTGGGGTGCCAGCGAATCCCTCTGTGCCTTGTGGGTCTTCCATTCTTAGTAATGGAGGGCGGACACAAAATTTTAAGCCTATGATTTTTTTGGACAAAATTTTACTTTTCCTACCATACTTACAGTGAGTCAACTGTATATTGTTTCCCCTACGAGGAATAAAGACAAAGGTGTTACTTTATTTAGTAAATGTTTTGTGTGTGTGTGTGCCTATTCTCTGCTAAATTTTATCCTCCCTAAAAGCTGATGACCCATAGAGAACACAACAACTAAACCAACAATTTTGGAAGACTGCGTCATAGGTAACGATGGGGACAAGCACAGGTGTTTTGGGAAGGCCAAAAAGAGGCATTAAAATATGTCTGCAGCCCTAACCCCTGAGTCCAGCTGCCACCCATCCCCTTAGACATGGCCCTCATTGTACATGCAGGAGACTGCGCATGTGCGAACTGTCTCACACAATTTATGAGTTATAAAATCAACTAAAAGTGATTTTCAAATCACCCGTGTCCTTTCCCCCATAAATAGCATCTTCCCGTGACACAAGCGGGCCATCTGCTATCTCCAGAGGGAGTCTGGGGGGTTACTTAGCCCTGTGTGGAAACTTCTGGACTCACACGTTGTCTGTGCCCAGAGCCTTTTTCCTCCTCGGGCTCCTGATCCTCCCTGGAAGAATGGCATTCGCTGAGGTTGACGACTATCAGTCTGGACAGCAGGAGTGATTAAGTGACCCAGCGGGCCTCAGGGTGGCTATGATGGGAGTCTCGTTGCCCCGTCTCCACTTTCCAGCTTCCGCACCGCTGACCGGGGCTCTTGCTGCCCCATGAAGCGTGGAGCCTCCTTTCATCCAACCACAGGCTTATTTTCCAGGCAAAGTCCCCCGAGCTGAATACCTGGTATGCCTGTCTTTGCCCTCTTAGAGACATTTTCTTTAGAAATGGAAAATCACTCACAGATCTTTACTGTCTCGGGCTTGCTGGAAACGTGCTTTCTCTGAGGGGTACTCAGACAAGCAGCCGTGGAATTTACCCACCACAGGAGCATCACTTTCCCACGCAAGGCCAGTTCTTGCAGGAAGGAAGCTGCCAGGAGAAGAAAAGGGTGTAGAGAGGGCCTATTGGGGTGGGTGGCAAGGGGGATTATTCAGGATTTCACCATTCTGTGGTCAACAGCGCCTTCCCCCCCAGACTCCTTCCAGCCTGCAATGGCACGGCCCAGGTCTTGGTGACTAAAGAGCTGTCCCAGAAAAGAAGAAGTGCCCATCCCAACAGGAGAAAAAGAGGAACCCAATGACACCGAGCCCCTGGCCTCAGAAAGACACTGAATGAGAGGAGACAGTCGCTGCGATCCCGGCGGGCCATGAGAGAGCCCGACGAGAGTTACAAAGTGGGGTGAGGAGTCAGGCAAAAGGCTGCACTGGCCTCACAGTGGGGCATCAGCACTTGAGGGGGGTGGTGACCATCTCCAGAGGGCACCAGGTCACCCCTCTGTGGTTGCAGCTTAGATTAGTGATGCTCAACATGGACACAAAGCGCATGGCCCGAACACCTGCCTATTAGAACTGGTCCTGGCCCCGTGGGAGCAGGGCCCCAGGAGCTTCTGTGGCTCCAGGCACCAGCTCTTCAGTTGCAAGGTTGTAGAGCGGTGGGGCCCCTGGGGATGTACCAGCTGGCAGGAGCATTTCTGAGGTTAACAGTTGGAACCACAGTGTGGCACCTGTGGCCCAATGGCCAGCCCTCCTGCAGGACCTCGTTGTGAGGGACAAGACTAGGGATGGAGGTGTGGCTTCTCTCTGGAGTGGGGAGATCCCATTCATGCTCATGAGCTGTCCTGCCTTCAGGAAGGAATTGGGAGTCATCCATGTCTGGCATTGCTCAACAAGCATCGTTTAATTAATAATTAGCGCATTTCTAGGAGCTCCCAATGGCTGATGGGGACGTTGTTTTGATTAAAGACATGCTGCCGGCCTGCCCTGGGCCAGCTGGAAGCATAGAAGGAATTTGGGAAGAATGGCAGGACCCCAGAGCATCACAGAACTGGAGGGCTACGGGCCCGAGTGGAGCCTCGCCCTCAGCAAGGGTAAGTGACTTGGCCAAGTTCACACAGCTGGTCACGGGCGGAGAAAAGCCGTTCCTTCCCAGTGGTGGCTGTGCACGCGGAAGAGGAATCTTGCTCGTCAGAGTCCAAGATGGCAGCAGGGTGGCCGAGTGGGGGTGGGGTGGGGGCGTCGTGGAAAGGGTGAGGTGGCGAGGTAAGCACATCAAGAGAGGAGGAAGTGCTGTGTTCTCAGGAGTGCGGGTGGCTCTTTTTTAGGGGTACAGGGCTGGGAAGACTTATTCTTGCTGAGATAACTCCTGCTTTCACTTTAAATTTTTTTTATTTCTTTTAGATTTTATTTTATTTCCATTGTTGTTCTTGTACAGTTTTCTGTCTTCTACTCCCATCCCAGCCCACCGCCCCAGAGACCCGTGAAAAGATGCTCAATAATCGCTAGCTATCAGAGAGATGCAAATGAAAACCACAGTGAGATACCACTTCACACCGGTCAGAATGTCCATCATAAACAAAGCAACGAACAACAAGCGTTGGAGAGGTTGCGGAGAAAAGGGGACCCTAGTGCACTGTTGGTGGGACTGCAGACTGGTGCAGCCACTGTGGAAAACAGTATGGAAATTTCTAGGAAAACTAAAAGTGGATCTACCTTTTGACCCAGCAATTCCACTGCTAGGATTATATTCTAGGAACCCTGAAACACCAACCCAAAAGAACCTATGCTTTCACTCTTTTTCTGGCCTTGCCTGCAGTGGGTTCCTGGTGTAGGTGGGAAGGTGCGCTCCGGAGGCTGCCGGGACAGAAGTTCCCTGAGCAGAAAGCATCCAGCACCTCCTCCCAGCGGCCCTCAAGGGCTTGGGTCCGCCCAGGCTTCCCAGACCTTCCCAGGCCTCAGGGCTTTCTGTGGGGCAAGTACTGGGCCAGCCACTGTCGGGACTCCCGCGGGGCCCCAGGTCCGGGGCAGAGTGCCCGGCAGGGGCCGCCGCCTTGCCTCGCATCCAGCTCCGCCGCCGCCGCCGCCGTGGCTGGCAGCGCCACGCTCTGCTCAGAGGGTGCTTGACGCGGGAGCCCCGCGCCAGGGAGGGGCAAGGAGAGCTGCAGCCCCCTCCGCCCGCCCAGACCAAGGAGGGGAGGGGTGAGCACGCGCCGAGCTGGGGCAAAGCTCAGGGCTGTGGGAGCCTCTCCTTGCGCATTCGTTCTCCGTGCCGTGCGCGCTCCCCGTGGCTGAGTGGTCTCGGACCCGGACCTCGGCAGCCAGAAGCCGTGCACACCCGCTTGCTTAACGGTGCGTTAAACGCCAGGTGGGAGCTGCTTAGCTTGGGTGACCGGACTCCTTCTCCCCCTTTCCCGGGAGCCCGAGGGCTGACCTGGAAGCCCAAGCCCTGGACGCTGCGCTCCTATAAATAGCGCGCGTGTGCCCGCCTCGCGCTCTCCTGCCCGCGCGCGGACTGGCAAAGTTGTGCGCAGGGACTCCGGGCGTGTGGCACCAGCAGGAGAGCAGCCCGCCGGCGAGCCGCCCTGCGCCTTGGAACTGATCCCGCAATTGGGGCTTTGCGTGCTGGGTGCCCAGCTAGCGGCTGTCTACCTGCCGATATCGAGCGACGCCAAGCTCTGGGGAATTTTTGACCGAGCGAAAGTGGCAGTCGCCAGAGTCCTGGCCATGAACACAGCCTCGCGTTCTTCGCAGTCCGGGAAACACCGTCTGCCTCTGTAACCTGTCCCTGCCGCAAAGCCCGGCGCGAACAGGACCAGAGTCAGCACCGCTGGGCACCACCGCCTCCGCGGCTTCTCTGAGCCCCTTCGTTTTTCCTGATCCGAGGTTCGCCTGGGAGTGCTTGGGTTTGGGGTGAGCATTGACTGTCATTATCCCCTTTGGGGTGTGAACGTGAAGGTCTGGAGACTTTTTAGATGTCTGGGAACAAGGGGGCGGGTAAAGGAGCCCGAGGCAGGGCTGATTCTTGGGTGGAGGAGGGCGGAGTGGGGAGTTCTGCATGAGCTCCGCGAAGGACAGAGGTAACCCAGCCCACGGAAGAGCGCGAGGGGAGACTTTGACTTCAAACCGCTGAATTGGTGGAAGTGTGAGCGCCGCCACTGCCAGGGCTCCTGCAGCGCTGTCGATCTAGGATCTAGCCGCTGGCCCCGTTCGCGAGCTCGGTCCCGGGATTGGCGGCGACGCAGGCGAGCAGAAGCGCCAGCCGGCTGCGGCTGCCTTCGCGGCTCACCATGGGCTCCGGGCGCCGGGCGCTGTCCATGGTGCCAGCGGTGCTGCTGGCCCTCACCCTGCCCGCGCTACCCGTCTGGGCGCAGAACGACACCGAGCCCATCGTGCTGGAGGGCAAATGTCTGGTGGTGTGCGACTCGAACCCGGCCACGGACTCCAAGGGCTCCTCTTCGTCCCCTCTGGGGATCTCGGTCCGGGCGGCCAACTCCAAGGTGGCCTTCTCGGCGGTGCGGAGCACCAACCACGAGCCTTCCGAGATGAGCAACAAGACGCGAATCATTTACTTCGATCAGGTCAGACTCCGAGGGATGCAGGGCACGCGGGGCGGGGGTGGAAGGGGCGATTGCTGGGCATCTCAGACCTGGGCTGCCTGCTCAGGCTGAGCTCGGCTGACAGGAGTGTAGGGGATCATTTAGGTACTCGCCTCCCCAAATATGTCTGGGACTGAAACTTCCGATGTCTTTCCCACTGCTCCCTCAGCCCCTATTCCCTTCTGGCCTCTGGAAGAGGCTGCTGGGGCGGTGGGGAAGTGGCTGGGAAGGCAGAGCCAGGCAGCACGGGCTCAGGACAAGTTTCACAGCAACAGGTCTGTAGGGGCTGGCTGGAACCGGGTGCCCGGACTTTGCAATCTCTTGGCCAGAGCTTGGCCCCTGGCTAAGACCCCTTTCTGCAGGTGCGGAGGAGGCCATTCCCGTGGCACCCTCGGAATGCAGGATAAATTATTTGCTTCTCTCAAGTGGAGAAGCTTCTCCCCAAAGAGAGCTCCTGGGGTCGAAGCTGTCTGCAGAGATCTTGCAGGTGGCTGGCGAGGTGGGCAGGGTTGGAGCCAGCTCACTTTCCACTGCTGGGACCTCCATAGACGTTGCTGGGGAAGCCCTTCTGTGGTGCTTGCAGAAAAGTTGGGGAGGAGGAGGCAGAAGGAACTGGGCGACCCCGCTGGGCTCGCCCAGGGAAGCACCGGGGAGCCAGGCAGCTCTCCCTTCCCCTGCTCCGGTCCTTTCCGAGCACGGCAGGTTCCTGGGGAGGGGCAGACTTTGGGGTTCAGGGTAGGGGATGGCAGAGGAACTGATGAAATCCGTGGCTTCTTTTAAGAGACCGGAGCTCAGAGGTTGGGGTGATGAGAAACCCCAGGGTATCAGCTTAGCTTTAACAAGGCGGCATAACTGAAAACCAATGCTGGGCTTTGGCTGTTAACTGTCAAGACCCCCTAGGGTCATTTTAATTCCAAAGCCCCATGCGCAGTCCACAGTTGTATGCCAAGCCCCCGTGTAAGCGCGCGGGTGGAGAGGCACTACCGCAGGATGCACCAGGGGAGGGATGAGGTGACATCCGTGTTCCTTACTCCATGTTTCCCAGGCAAGGCACTCTCCAGCTGGCCGGAGACAGAGACCGCCGCTCCGGGGCTTGCTGTCAGATGGCCACAATTTTTGAGGAATTCAGCAGCCTCTCGGGGAGTGCAGTATTTTTTCTCTGCTGACAGAAATAGAGGGAAGCCTAGCCCCACCCCCGGCTCGCACTTCAGTGCGCTGATTAAACGTCGGAGTACCGTGGGCATCGCACGGTGCCCTGCACAGCGTGTTTTCAATGACCTTTGCGTCAGTTAGGAGAGCAGAAGGGCTTGTTCTTCTGTTCGGGAGCCACACATCCTGGAGACGACAAGACACGTTTGGTTATAAATCTGGATGGGTCTGGATGCTCTAATTACAATGTCTCGTCAACATCGAGCCTGATGTGCGGTCAACACTGATCAGCCATTTCTGTTTTGACTGAGGAATTATGCTACTTGTGTCTGATTCAGGAAGTCCCCCCCCCCCCAACTAAAGTATTTCAAGTTATTTTAAATGTGCTTGAGGGGAAGCTTGGTAAAGCTTCTGCCGGGGATTACGGCGTGCCTGGTGATCTGCTGTTGGGAGATCATGGGTCATCCGATCGGATGCTTACTGGGAAGAAGGGGGAATCTCAGAGCAAAGTCAGACACATGCATGCATTTTAAGTCAGGGCTCACGCCTGCTACGCCCACCTGACTGCATTCTAGTGCGTTGCTCAGAGGTAACAGCATGTCCTTAGGGAATCACACTGAAGGGTTACTATTGGCATGAATGGGGTGCTTCAGAGAGACAGTAGCAGATTGCCATTGGTAGAGGGAAATGTATTTTTAAAGGAACATCTGAGTTTTTTGAATGCTACTTATAGATTTATTTCTTGAAGAGAAATGGAAGAAATCCTAGTTATTTTACAACTCCCCTCTTCAATGCACACACAGCCTCTCCCTCTCTCTCTCCCCCTCTCATAGGAAGGGACTTACCCATGTGATGTTTGCAAACTTGGTTTAAGAGGTCCCTCAATGAAATTCAAAGTTAATTTCATAACCAGTAGATCCAGACTGAACATCGTGGAAAGCAAAAGGCATTGTTGCTTTCTCTGGAAACAGTACCTGATTTCACTTTTCGCTTGTGACCCTTAAACTTTGCATCAAAAGCAGGTGATTGGAGAAGGTGATGGATAACACCGGGAGGGACAGGAGAGGGCCGCCTGTGTCACAGCCTGCGCTTCTTCACACTCTACCCTTTGGCAGCCTGCAGAGGCTGAGTCATTGCCAAAGCGGAAGGAAGGCCCCAGGGGGCACAGGGATGAAACCAAGCGGCCATGGTTGTTAGGAGAGGCTTGGCGGAGGCTCCGAGGAGGGCCGGGCCTCCAGCTCCCTTCATGCACCAGCTGTTCGGTGTCATGGATTATGTTACACGGCAGAGGGAGTGCCCAGGCCTCCGTGTGAGGTGTCCAGGAGCCCACGGGCGCCGATTGGCTGTCCGGGAAACGCCACCTCTGGACACCGGGAGGGCTTGTAGAGGGTGGGCACATGAATGCCCGGCAGGTGCTTTGTATCTGATGAAGCCGAGAAATGTAAAAAAAAGCCTTCCCACGCTACCTAGATGCTTCCAGCGCCATCAGGCCTTGCTGGAAATTGAGACATGAATACAAAGAAGTCACCTTAATTTTCCTCTACCATTTAAAAGGCAGACAAACCTCCCAATAGACAAATGCATTTGCCAAGTTGCTGAAGAGGAAAAAACTAGAACTCAATGTTTTATTCTCCATGATTTCTTAAGCTAGTCGTTGATCAGGACGAAAAAGGAAAGCAACTGATGCTCACCGAAGAGAATAGTATAATAATTGACTGTTACTTGTTATTTTTATTTGTAGATCCTAGTAAATGTGGGCAATTTTTTCACCCTGGAGTCTGTCTTTGTAGCGCCAAGAAAAGGAATTTACAGTTTCAGTTTTCACGTAATTAAAGTCTACCAGAGCCAAACAATCCAGGTATGTGTCTTGGCCTGTCCCCTCTCTGCTCCCAGATGGCTGTGTGTATTGGTTGTGGGTTATGTATTTGTGTATTTATTTACCCAATGATGTGCTGCCACTGTGAAAATAAACAACCGTCCATAGCGGTTTATTTTTAAAACACTTAACTCCCAGTTTTCTTTATAACATCCATTAAAGCATGTGGCCAGAAGTATATCGGAAGAAAAACAATTGAACTTGTTACCTTAAATAATAAGCGACCATTTATAAAACATTTATAAAAACACGGCTTAGCCTCGAATCTCTTTTGAGATCTTGATCTCACTTAGTGCATGTGCAAAATTGTTTCAACTTGTAAGGAGAAAACTTGCAAGACTAGCAGACCTTTACGAATGCTTACTAAATAGAAACAAATTTGCTATCATTGTTAAAAATGAGGAGAAACAGCCAGTAAGAATACATATATCAAGGAACAATGATTCAATATATATTTTTTAACAAGCATGTGCTATGCTTTAGTTTATCGTCAGTTAACTGTGATGCTAATGAATTCCTACCAGTTGTGATTTGACAGTTAACAATACATTTTATTTTGTACTTTCTAAGGTAATGGGCTTGACTTTACACTCAAAGGCGACAATGGGGCTCGTTCCTGTAATGTTTGAGTATGTGGACACCCAGTTACACCAACACATGTCTATGGAATTCTGGGACAACTTTTTATCTTATGCTCAATATTTGTATTGAATACTACATCCATGTGAATGATAGATGCGGTCATCCACCACTTCTATATATTCTGGGGAGTGGATAAATTGATTGGCCTCAGATTTAACTTATTTTATATATATATTTTACCATAAAAGGAATGAATATCTAGTAAACAAATTTACAACCATGGAAAAGTTTTTTCCCAAGCCCCACTGCAGAAGTTTGTGTAATGTTTAACACAGTAAAGTCAAAGTTAAGGATAAGTTTTGAATTTATTACTTGTTAATAATTTTGAGTTCATTAATTATTCTTCACTTAATTATCCATCATGAAAATCTTCAGTGGTAGTGATGATTGTTATTCTTAACACACCATTTCTTGTTGGGAAAACAGAAAAAGAAATCACAACACACGCAGTCCATAATTTCAAATGACCTTCAGCACTAGGCATGTCCCAGCGGCACAGTGACCTGCAGGAAGTGGGCGGAAGTTTGCTGTATCTGGTTTACCAGGGCAAAGGGCACTGGGCCTCTTTTTACTGACGCACTGGGAAGCCACAGGCTTGCTTCATTACCAAAAGATTGCTACTGAACACGAGAGGTAACTAAAGTGGTAAGCTTAATTTATGCGCTGATGGGTAGCCAGTTTTCACATGGCTGGTTTGCTCTCCACGGATGGTAATTTTTTTTTTTTTGTAGGCATGTAAGGAAATTTCTATGGAAGACACTAAATTTCATTTTTAACACCCTCCTGTCCCCCCACCCCCCAGCTTAGTAGACACATGGAGTTTAGCCAAGGCAGTTAGCTGACCGGAAAGGAACGGGATGTGTTTACTAAACGTGAGCTATTTTACCTGGTCTGTCATCTTAGACGTTGTGTGCTGTCCCTCGTCGATTCTTTTCATTTTGAAGAGAGCTCAGTGATTTCTTTTTGCTCGTAGGTTAACCTGATGTTAAACGGAAAACCAGTAATATCTGCCTTTGCTGGGGACAAAGACGTTACCCGTGAAGCTGCCACTAACGGAGTCTTGCTCTACCTGGATAAAGAGGATAAGGTTTACCTAAAACTGGAGAAAGGTAACTTGGTCGGAGGCTGGCAGTATTCCACGTTCTCCGGCTTCCTGGTGTTCCCCCTATAGAATTCGATTTCTCCGTCGTGTTTACCCAGGGGAGGGGCTGCCCACCCCCGCGTTGTTGGGAGACCACCTTCTCATCCTCGGACTGATGTCTTTGATTGGCTTCTCATGGGCCAGCATGGATTCTCTTTCAGGATTCTAGGCCTGCCTGAACCAATCGGGCCTCACGGATTATCTGTGTGTGTGTGTGCGTTCTGTGTGCCGCACCGGGACTCACGGCAGACAACGCCTAGCTGTGCGTCCCTGTAACCGTTAAACGCTGTCTGCAGGCTTATCTTGAATTTAATTTCCTGGAATGACCGACTTTGTTGCAGATGTGGAGTTTTGTTCATTTATGTTTAAGAGACTGGCAACCGGGTGTAAGAACGAGAAAACTCGAGAGTTGTGACTTCAATCAACGGTGAGTGTGGTAGTGCCAAAGAGCTGTGTCCTGTGTTGGTACATCGATCGCACCTGCTCTCATTCCTCTGGAATTAGTTCGTTTTGTTCTGTTTAGGTACCTGGGACTTGTTTTCTAGTGACTGGCTCCGTGTGTGTGCTGTACCGATAGGGCAACGAATGGCTCCTTCGCAAATTTCCTCTCGCTCTGAGACCGCCCACATGACTTCCCTGAAAAAAAAAAAAAAAAAAAAAGAGAATGCTTCATAGTTTTATTTTAATTATATACGTGAAAGAGTCATATTTTCCAAATTATATTTTCTAATAGGAAGAATAGATCCTAAGTGTGGCAAGGAGAAAGTTGCTTGTCCGACCGAGTTCTACCTGCTCAATCCCCAAACATACGCCAGGCTGCTCTCCTCCCCGGGGAATCTGAGACTCTGTTGCTAAGTTTTAATGACCGTGATTGGTATTACACTTTATTAAAAACCTGAGGGATAGTTTCCCCTTAGGCATGCCCACTTTATCAGCTGGAGATGGGATGACCCTCTTTTTAATTATACCTGTGTTTCAAACCTCCTGTTGTGTTCGAAGTTATCATCTGGTTTTGCCTTAACTCTTTGAATTGTATATATTTATCTGTTTTAGCTGATACGAAATCCAAATGTCCCATATCTAAACTTAGTGCAATATCTTATTTTGTCTTTTGTACAGATCATATGAATTCATAAAATTATTTATGTCTCTGTTATAGAATAAAGGTTAATATATGTTAGTTGGATTGTTTTGTCCTTTCGGTTTGGGAAATGTGTATTCTACTGGCTTTATTTCCTCTCCCTCCCCAGTCCTTGCCCCTTTCTTTCTTTCATCCTTCCTCTCATGTCTTCTTTCTGGGGTTTAAGAAAAGCTTTCTGAATGTTTAGGGGTGTCCTCTGAACTGGCATGTGAACTCTTTACGGGGCTCAACCTGTCCAAGTGCAGCCGCGGTGAGCTTGCCAGAAGGGAGTCAATGAACGTAGTAAGCCCTTCTTCCAGAAGGACTGATTGTTAGGAGGTTAAGTTAGAAGAAGATACCCTGATGTATCATGAGGATGCCCAGTAAATGAGCGAGTGGTGATGAGTCTAAGGACCCATACTCTCAAACGGAAGACCTGAGGGAAACATGCTCCCTTTATCTCAGCACTAAAAGACAAATAGCAAACTTCTTTTTAGGAGGAACTGTTGTTAGAGATGTCTCATCTGAGGATTTGGCTCAATTTCCTGGCCCGTTGTCCACTAACACAATTTCGGGAGGCCCCCTCTTGTAGCCAGCGGCAGCAAGGAAGGTGTTGCAGGGTCTTGCGGGGGAAGACGTGCAAGCAGGTCCCCCAGTGTAATTGTGACCGGTCACCAAGTCAAAAGTTGCGTTCATCACAGGGAGACTCCTCCTTCCCCAGGACAAATTACCCGGCCGTGTTGGCCATGGATCCTCAACGGTTCACTTGGCAAGTTGTCCCCCAGCTGGCTCTCAGTCCAAACTCTTTCCTCCTTCGTGGTGGTGTAGGGTGCAAAACCAATACGGTACAGGTGGCTTTTATTGGGGTATGCGTGGCGCCTCTGGAAATGTACCTGCCTTGATGTGGGCTGTCCCGTTAAAAAAATACCGTTAGTCATTGTCTTGGCAAAATGGCTCAGGAGTATTGGAATTACCAGAAGATGCTTGTGATGGGGCTTGGAAAGGGTGGGGCTGACAGAACAGACCAGCGTAGAAATGGTCCTTGCAAACATGCGTGTGGCTGTCCTTTGGGGCTTGCCCTTAATTTTGTTGATTTTTCCGAACGTAAAAGAATATTGGCAGAGGGCTTGACTTTAATTCCTAAGCCAGAGTATATATATTTTGGATGCAAAATCCATTTGAAACCTTTGAGATGAAATCTCTATGAAAAAGACACAGAAGCTGTGGCTGTCAAATTGGGGGGGGGGGAGGGGCGCCGGCAACAGGGGAGGAATCCCAGTGGAGGGATGTGACAGCCGACTAATGAAGTCAGAATGAAAGCTGTAGGTACTCGTTCCAAAGTGGTTCTAGGAGGTGCGAGCTACCCAGAACACAGTGGCTGGGGAGACCAGATCAAAGAGAGGCAACTGCGGCTGCAAGGGATGGAATGACCTAGCCGGAGGAGCATGGATTCTGGAGAGATGGAGGGTGGAATTCCACGACCTTCACTGACAAGCTCTGTGACCTTGGGCGGGTTTCTTCACCTCTCGGAGCATCCACAGGTTGTTTCATTCATGTACAGGAAATGGTGGCGAGGAGGAAATAAGACAGGCATAGTGCCTAGCACACAGTAGGAACGCATCTAAGGGCCTCCTGTTGTTACTGAAGTTTAAAGGGCTAACGCGGGCCAGCTGGGCAGCAGGAGGTATGGGACTGGCCTGAGGGAGGGACAGAGCGCAGGCGGGAGGCGGTGGTGTCAGTGTTTCCAGAAATGGGGCCAGATGCTCCCGCTCATTCCGTGACTTGGAAATCAGTTTTCAAAAGTTGCTGGGTCCACAGAAATGCTAATGGATGATGGTATTTGCATGAGCCCTGCCCGCATTCGTCAATGCCGGCGCCATTCCTTCCTGCGCTCCCGGCTCCTTGGACTGTCCCTTGAGCTATTGATCGCCGAATGCGAGTGACTGTCTGCAGCAGGCGCTTTCCCCGGACAGAATCCCCAGAAAACGAAACTGAGGGAAACTCAGAGCCCGCCTCGGGTGTCACTGGGTCCACCTGTGTTTTGGGGTCCCTTGTGATCCCCAATTACACTAGATTATCTCATTAAAATTTAATTTTAATTCTTTCTTTCTGCTTTGATTTAGGTTGTGTTGCCCTTTCGTTTTGGTTTTTGGCCCTCTGTCGGCCTCCAGTTTTAGCAAGTTACCGCTTTAAATCTTGAAGCAAACATCTCTAACCAATATTGATTAAATCGTTCCTTGAATGTGTCATGCGCTTTGTTCGGTACTGAGTGTTCAGAAGTGGTGACATCTGCCCTTTTCAGATCTCCCTAAATGTCGCACAGCTAGCTTGCTCTCAAGGAGCAACAGAGGCCTGGAAGGTGGTGACATCTCTCCTTTTGACCGAGGGTACGAGGCTTTATCCGTTTAAGCCACCTGTCCCCACAACAATGGTAGTCTACTGGTGACAGCAAGGCCCCCAAGTCGGTTGGCCTAATGACTGTAACGAAGTAATGAAAACCAAGAAACAGGTGGAAGCGTGTGATAAGGGTTCTCATTCAGAGCTGCGGCACCGCAGTTGGGTTCCGGTCCTACGTGGTCTTCTTTGGCAGGGAGGGAGCTGGGATTCAAGAGGTCCATTTGTAAATAGTTCCTTCTGTTCCCTCTGATACAGGCCTGCCTTTAATTTGGGTTTCAAATCTCTCAGATTCAAAAGGATGCTTCCCCTCCCTAACCATTGTATAGAATATAACTATGAATTTGATCCTGAAATTCTCCGATGTCATCTTCTCAAACCAATGTGTGCAGAACCGTCTGGAAATGGATGAAATGCAGATTGTAATGCAGCAGGTCCGGGGTGGGGTCTGCATTTCTAAGGAGCTCCCAGGTGATGCCGACGGTGCTGGCCCGGGTACCACACGTGGAAGAGTGAGACCTTCCATCCGTTTCTTAAAGCCTGTCCCTCGAAGTGAGGCCTGTGGATGGTGTTGTCCACAGCACTGGGGCTTGTTAGAACCCCGGGTAGGGTTCAGACTCACCCAGACCTCCTGAGCCCGAATCTGCATTCGAACGAGATATTTCTGCCCTGCCCGTGGTTCCTGGGCACGGTAAGGTGTACGAAGCTCTGTCTTTAACCCAAACTGAAAGACCTCCTGCATCAGAACTACCTGTGCTGGGCCTCTGACGGCTGCAGTTTAACAGAATCTCTGTGATTCTCATAACCTCAGCCCGGCTGGTGCAGGGCGCTGTGTCTGCAGGGACCCAGGAGAACAGCGCACCTGTCGTCCTTCCTATTTTAACTCAGTGAGCCAACCACAGTGAGCCAGCGGCTCTCACGCAGGGAAGCAGGAGCAGCGTGTCCTGCGGTGGGCGAAGGCTTGGGGGCATATTGTCAGTTTGTGAGGAGGAAGGACCGCAGGACAACTCACCTAGAGAAAAAAGGTGTGCGAACCTGGCATGGAGGCAAAGGTAGGTCACCCACGGTGAGCGGCTGTCTGGCGAAGGGAGCCCCTGGCGACATTCGTCACCTTGTTCTGGCACCTTGTGCCTTGTTGGCACATGTTCTGAAATAAAGATGTGGTTACCTCTTGCTTTTCTTTGTAATGAAATGGTTCTTCTCCGGGGACCATGATGCTTCTAAGAACACTTGGCATTTGGCTTCCAAAGATGTTGCTCAACTGAGTGAAGGGGTTGTGTGTGTGTGTATGAGAGAGAGAGAGAGAGAGAGAGAGAGAGAGAGAGAGACAAACAATATATTCAGAAGGACCAATGACACCAGCAATTTCTAGGGGGCGAGTCAGTGTTTTTAAAACCCACCTAGGGGCAGAAGGCTTTCTTAAAATGCTTTTGCTCCAGTTCATGATATTTACAATGAGAAAATACATTGTCATAGGTACTGAGCTGAGGTCTTTATTTTTCACGTTTACTTGGGAATATAAAGTTTGACCCTTTGACCTTTCAGGAACTGGGACTTTTGAGGAAACCTAGAAAACATGGGCCTGACGTTCCCAAGGAAGTTGAGGGACTCTGCATGTATCTGCTCTGTGCTCAGAATTCCTTCCTTTCCTTTCCTTCCTTCCTTCCTTCCTTCCTTCCTTCCTCCCTCCCTCCCTCCCTCCCTCCCTCCCTCCCTCCCTCTTTTTGGGTCCTCTTTCAGCTTTGACATCAAGGTACAGTCAATAAAAGGAAGAAGATATAGGGAAACAATGGTAGGTTGAGTGGCTATTGTCGCATTAATTTTTTTTCCCTTTAAGACAAGAGAAAACATATCCAGTGGTTTTCTTTCAAAGTGCTGCAGGGAGAAGGGAGTGGAAAAGCAGAGCAGGCCTGGGCCTCTGTCTCGGTGGGAGCCTGAGGAAGCCACGCGGCCACCGAGGCTGCAGATCAGTCTGTTGGAAACCAGTCCTGGCAGCCGTGGAAATGACCGATGATGAGGGACAAGGCTGTGTCATCCTGGTTAGGGCTCCAGCTCACAGGAGGGAGGGCTGTTACCATTGGCCAAGGGGTTTAAGCGACGTGTCTACACTGGATACTCAGGTCAGAAAACACGTCCAGGCCCGAGTCAGACAACAAAGTCTCTGTTTTATCCTCTGTCACCTGCTGTTTTGACTGGACAGTTATCCCGTTTAACTGATGACAGTGGCCAGTTTGCGTGACTCAGCTCTCCGGAGGTAGTTAGGGCTCTTTGATCATGGTCTGTGTTTCCAGAGGTGGGTCCCACTCCCTTTGTAAGTTGCGTGGGGATCTTTTCTTCCATGCCCCTTAGCGAAACACCCAAACAGTGACAAGGGGTTCTCTTAAAAGAGCTGGGCCTTTGCGTGGAGTCTTAGTATTTTAACACTGCAGTGACCCAGAGTAAAAAGACAATGGAGCATCGATGAGCCTGAGAAGTAACCTATGAGGATAAGAAAATTCAACAAGAAACTGAGAAAAATGTTCATCGGTATCTGACATGCCAATTAAACGGGAAGGAGTAAAATGGATTCTGGCTTCTGTTCAAGAGCTGTTTTTTCCCTTCCTTCCCTCTGAGTGTTAAGGTCAGGCCCCTGCAGGTAAAAGGATCCTGTTTCTCCAGCAAAGATTTCTGCTCGTCTTCATTAGGGCGCCTCTGAGCCATGGGCTGCATCAGAAAGTGTACCTGATCCTGCCCTTCCATTTATTGGCTAGTTTGATTGGAAGCAAAATGCTGCTGACAGCATCTGGAAACTTCTCTCGGGAGAGGAATGCCCCACATTTCAGTACCTCAAGGAAGTTGTTTCTGAACTTGGAAGGAGGCCCCTTCCAGCCCCGCCACCTGCCGACCCACAAGGAGGAGAGACCCTCAGGATGGGAGGCGACAGAAGACCTTGTGGTTTAGGACCAACGTCAGAAGTGCCAGGGGCTGGTCTCCAGCGAGACCGTTCTTTGCCCTTTTGCCTCTCGTGAGAAGATAAGTGAATAATTTACAAGTAACCGTAAAGGGAACTACGGAGTCTGCAAGAGCCATTAGAAAGTTCTGTTTGGTAAAACTTCCTTGTCTCTGAACTGGTTGTTAAAAATTAAAGAAAAAGTATCAAGTCCTCCTTTACTGCTAGGAATCACCGCGGTGCCACAAGTTGAAGTGGGCAAGAATCACAAGGTCATCGGTGTGTTCGGAGAGTTAGAGGCCGAGTCCATCAGGGAAGACAGAAGGCAACAACCTTCTCCCGGGGTCTGGGCGAACCCATTCTTTACTGATTAAACAATCCTGCTCGCTGCAGACTGACAGTGGGCCCCACCTTTCACAACTTTCATCTTTCCTCCAAGGTCCAAACCTCTTTGCAGATGCTTCTTCGCTCCATGGGCAGAAACCCTGCAATCTGGCCCGCAGACTGCCTGGCGTTGGCGCTTAACAGATCCCAACGATCTGCACACTTTAAAATAGCAACCCGCCCCAGGGGGCCACGTAGCGCGTTCTCCCTCGTGCTCTCTCCCAGCGATGCCTTGTTACAACGCAGACGATACGGGGGTGCCAGGCACAGGCGCGGGGGGCTGCGCCCTGCCCTCGCCCGGGGATGCGCCCCTCTGCCGCAGATGTCCGCGAGCCATTTATCTCTTCGCTAGTTACCGCAGTTTTCCAGCAGGAGGCGGTCAACCGGCATGCTCCAACGAGGTGGGCATACTATGACAACCTTCTGGCGGGTAGACGTATCTTTGGCGAGCAGCTCTTTTTCCTGGTTTGCACGGAAGTGCCTCAAAGGTCAGTGGCCGGCTTCCTCCTGTCCGTCATGTCTGGCTTCTAAAGCACGCGTGTGGCTCTGGGAAGGGTAGGCATTAGGTCCGTGAGAGATAATGGGAGCCCATCGGAGCTCACTCAGGTCGGCCTGGAGCTCAGGCCTCTGGTCCCGTCCGGTCCATGGGAAGCCCCCCACCCCCCGACACCTAGAACCAGAGGTGAGGGGACCCTTTCTCCACAAGGGGCAGCCTACTTCTCGGCAGCCTGTACGCACAGCTTCCCTGAATGGTTAGCAGCGGAAATAGGAATCTGTACATTCAGGTTTGCCAGGAAAGCAAGTCTCCTGAGATCTGCACCTCAACCCTTTTCCCGCCCCCTCCCCACCTCCAGGTTTGGACCGGCTGGTGGGACTCTCTCCTCAGGGATTTTTGCTCCCAGCCTTCCACCACAGATTTGGACAGAAGTTCTGAGTCTTGTTGTGCGTTGGGGGAGGCCTGGCTGGTTGTGCATTCAAGTAGCCGGTGGTGACGTGGCTGAGAGTCTTACAGGCGCTCTGTGTCCTGTTGTGTATTTCTCCCTGGAGAAGATGAGTAAGATGTGAGCTGCCTGCTTGAAGGGTGTGGGAGGGAGAGAAGGAAGGAGAGATGAGTGTGTTCACTTCGTCAAAAGGGCAGGCAGTCCCGCCACGTCCCATGTGACCGTGCACCCGCTTCCCTGACTTCCCTACCCCGTCCTGAGCTTTGGGACCCACCGCCACGGCGCCTACTGTGTGCATAGCCATCTCTTCTCTCTGCCGCGGAGTCCGGGCTCCCAGAACGGAAATGAGGAGGGTTTCAGCCTCCCCGGAGAAGCTTCCTGTCAGAGAGCAGTGCCCACGGTGCAGCTGAGAGGAGTCCCCTCGTCGTCTGGGGAACGGAACTTCCAGAAGAGTCCGGCTCACGCTCCCTTCTCCCCCGCAGCAGGTGTTGGCCTTCTTCCTGTTTCTTGGATGGGACCGCAGGAGGGCTGGGGAGCTGCCCCAGGACCTGCTCCTAGTGTGTCCGTGAGGAATTCTGCCCGGTGACTTTGCAGGTTCTTGGAAAGGTCCCTCCTCAGTGTCCTCAAACAAGTCACCTGTCCCAGCTGCTTTGCCTACCTGAGGAGAATACTCTTCCATTGCCTCGAACTTTGCTGTGCATAGGAACCCCTCTGGGATGCTTGTTAAAATCATTATAACGTCTTCCTCTACCACCAGAATTTCTGATTCGCTCAGCCTGGGGCAGGACTCAGGAAATACACATTTTTGATCAGCACCGCAGGGGATCCTGACACTAGCAGTTGCTTCCTACCTTTTGAGTGTGATATAAGTATGAGTGCACGCCGGAGCCTTCCAAGCCGTAAGTGCCATGCTGATGGGAGGAAGCTCGTTCCTGAGGTCACGGTGAGGACTGGCTGGCCCGGCCAGCCCCCGGCCGTTGTGACGTCGCCGCCAGGTGCAAGCCGAGCGGTAGAGGCTTCCAGGGGTGACATTGCTGTTCAAGTTCCAGCCTAAAAAGGCCCATCTGTTTGAATACTTCCCACAGTGGTTTATTTTTTCCCCCTTACATTTTCTGAATTACCAAATCAATGCCTGTTTGCTTAAAACACTGCACACGATGCTGCCACGTGTAGGGTGAAGCCAGACAGAGCTCTCTGCCCGCCAGCTCTGCTGGCGTCTGAGTTGCTGCGTCCGAGGGAGGCGGGCTGGAGCCCACGTCCGTCCTGGTTCCCGCGGTTCCCCCAGCCGTCGCTGCTGCTCTGGAAAGACTTTTCAAACAGTGCTCCCATTCAGTCCCAAGCAGGAATTTGACTTCAACCCATCTCTCCACTTAAAATCTATAAGAGTATCTGCCCCTGATTGCAGAGAGGAATCATTAAAACTTGCCACGGTGCCATCAGCAAAAGCCTGCTGGTACTGATGCCTGGGCACCAGAGCACCCGCTTCTAATGCAGCTTTGGGACAGCAGCTGGTGCCTCTGTCCCCAGGTGGGTATGACAGGATGAGACCTGAGGCTCCTTAGCAGTTCCCAGCCCTCTGTCCCAGCAAATAGACTGAATGGAGGTCCCAGGAGAGCACCCAACCCCTTGGCTTCCTATGCATTGGAAATTCTTGTTACTACCTAGAAGTCCTCAGTTGTTCTGCTGATAGCTGGGAAAGGTGGTCTCTCCGGGCTGCCTGCAATGAACGCCAGTAACACCCACAGCAACCTACTGACCGGATGGTGAGCGCTAGGTGGGGGGGGGGTCTTCTCCTGGGCATTCTGGAGACACCTTGCGCACTCAGGTAAAAGGAGGCAAGCCTCCGGCTGCAGAGCCACGCCCTGTCCTGTAGGCGACTCGGCCCTGACCTTGCTGCCCGCGTGAAGCTGTGAGCCACGCGAGGCTGCAGCGGAGGAAGGAAGTTGCTGGGAGAAGCCGAAAAAAGCCCTGAGAACCGCCAAGCACGCTCTTTTTGCAACACTTTCTCATCCCAGAAGCAACACCGCTTGTGGCCGTGAGTTTCAGATGGTCCGGAGAAGCCGCACCCACCAATTCCTAGAGCATTGCAATTGGGCTGCCCACAGACGGTTGCCGACAACACTTCAGGGGTGTGTGTGTGTGTGTGTGTGTGTGTGTGTGTGTGGACGTGCATGCCTTTTGTTATAAACAAAATTGTGGTCAGACCATTCATCTCTGCGTGTCTCTTGTTCTCTTAATATATCATTATTTTTTTGTTCTTTTTAGTATTACTTTGCATTTCCCCCATTAATTTGAAGCAATAAAACCTTCTAAAAGTTGCACGTGCAGTACTGAATTCTTTTTTATCCCCAGGACATTGGAGGGTGTGCCCTTCCCTACCCCAAACAAAGGGTATGCATTTCTTACCAACAAGGAAATTCTCCTACGTAGCTAGTATACAACCACAAAAATCAGGAAATGAATACTGATGCATCACTGCCATCTAATAATCCTCAGATTCTGTTCCGAGTTTCCACTGATGGTCCCAGTTATGTCCTTTGTTGAAAAAGTTTCCAGGGCAAAATCATACAAGGTCTGTCTAGAAGGTATCCAGCCAGGAAATCCGAAACAGAGAGACGTTTGCGGAAGAAGATACAAGAAACATTGTACATAGGACAGTGACACCTCAGTCCGCAGATGGGAGAGAAATGCAAACTCTGCCCTGACCGCGGCCCTGCTGGGGACAGTTTTGTTTCTCAACAATGTTACAGCGAAGCAACATTGAATAAAATGACCTTATTCAAGGACCTACTGTGTGGCGGTGTCTACCAGGCTTCTCCCCCTTAGCTACTCTCTTCCCCTAAGGAATTAAAAGGTATTTTATGCAGAGGGGCTTTAAGACCATGCAAATATTCCATTTGTCAGTGAACTGTTTGTCTGGTTTTCTTGTTTGTCCCCATTGGGACTCCTAGCTTCCTACCTTAGTGAGTGGGTTATTATCCACTACTACCATTGTTTACTTAGATGCTCAAATTTTCCTCCGTTTGGTCATAGGGAGCCCCTTCAGTTGGGTTTGAGTTTTCTTTTAAATAGTTTCTGAGCATGTTCATATACAAAAAGATGTTTCAGGCTCTTCCACTTTTTCTTTGCCAGCACAGCAAATGGCCCTTTCTCCAAAGCTCTGGTTCCTATTAATCACATTGGTACTTAGAAGCCAAGATCCAGGGCGAGGTGTGCTCATTGCTGGTATTTCTGCTCCTGAGCATTGTCAGTGGACAAGCTGTGGAATGTGTGTGAGTATAACACACACATAAACACAAATCTATCATCTTTCTATACATCCATCCAATCACCCACCCATCCACCCATCCATCATCCATCCACCCATCCATCATCCATCCACCCATCCATCATACATCATCCATCCACCCATCCATCTATCATCCATCCACCCACCCATCCATCATCCATCTACCCATCCATCCAACATTCATCATCTATCCATCCATCCATTTATCTATCAAAAACTGAGTTTATCCCAATAACCTGTAATTTGAGCCCAATGACACAGGTTTAGTTTTCATTCGCTTCCTTTCCACATGTGTCCCTCACTTCTCTGGAAGTGAAAAACCAGGCTGTCCTGGTTCTCAGTTTACTGACTGATTGGTCCGTCTGTGTATAACCAATCTCTGGTTCCTGCCATTGCCCCTCCCCTGCATGGATGCCCTCCTGACCTCACTGGGGATCTAACACCTTATGCTGGTCTGCCCCCCACCCCTGCATCTTCCCACACTGATGTAGATGCCTTTCTCACCCCACCTGGACTCCCTGCAGACCTGAGGTTGCTTCCCCCATGAAAACTCTCTCCTCACCCATTTGGGCTTCACTGTCGTAAGGCAGGTTGTCCCCCCCACCATGGCTGCCTTCCTCCCTCTACTTGAGCATGAGTAACGCACTGCCCCATCTCTCTCTCAACACACACATGCCCCTACACACCTATCTTGTGCATACGCTGCAAGACACTTCCATTGTATGGCTTATTGATCTATTGATGTGCTTTGTCTTTTGCTTGTCTCCGTCTTTGGACTGTAACTACCCTCATGGAGTGACTTTATTTCTCTTGTTGCCCTAAGTCTCGACATAGCAGGGGCTCTATAGATACCCACTGATGGACCATAGGCTGAAGCCATTTACCCACTTTCACAAGGTCGTGTTCTTATTAGCCAGCCTTTGAGAACGAGGTTGACCATTTAGCCTTTGCGGTAGGCTTTCTTTCTTGTGGCAGTCATTCCTTCTGCCACAGAACATTTCTGGTTGCTGTCCCTTCCAGGCACAGGGTGGACCCCATGCTAAGTATATGGGTAAGTGACATGTCAATAAAAGGAGAGCAGAAGTGACCCGTGTGACTTCCATGAAGACACCTTCCAAGCCCATGGCGGTACGCTTCGTCCCCACTTCTCTGATGACCATGGGAAAACGTACCGAAATATCTTCATCAGTGGAACTGAATCCTGATAAACATCGTCCACCCCGCCCCCCTCCCCGATCTGTGTCAGGCACATTGTGTGAGAAAGGCACATCCAAGGTGCGAAGATTCGAGATTTGTAACCCATGGTTGTTGCGGTTGTGTGCCCTCCAGGGCTGCCCATCCTGTGTGCAGCCCAGCATGGCTGTGAATGTGGCCCAACGCAAAATTGTGAATTTACTTTAAACATGCTGAGATTTTCCTTTGTGATCACATGTTGCAATGTACTTAACGTGCGGCCCAAGACAACTCTTCTTCTTCCAGGGTGGCCCGGTGACACCCAAAGGTGGGGCACCCCTGCCCTAGGCCATGCCCATGAAATGCTGCTTAAATGAAACAACAAAAATATGACAATTCACTTCCCAGTGACTCCGGCTTGCAAGGAAGAGTAGGCAGGTGAGAAGAGCAGCATGTGGACTCTGACCTTTGTGGGAGGGAGAAGCTAAGGAGCAAGTGGGAACTCACCCCTGGTTTTCTCTAGGCACGAAAATTGTGCCAGCCAGGCAGCACCATCAGACCCTATGGAAACACACACCAGAGATGCTCTCAGTCCAGGCAGGTGATGGGCTGATGACCTGCTACACTGCTCGTGTCCTTCTCTCTTCTCCGTGATTATCAAAATGATGAAGTACAGCCAGTTCGTTAAAATCCCTCTTGGAAGGCTGACCGGAGGGAGGCTCCACACAGGTGTCTGTGCCCATGCGGTGACTGAGTGACAAATGCTCGAATCATCCTTCACGTGACGTGGCTCAGAGGCCAAGTGGTCACCCCTCCTGCTGGTGGCTTATTTAACCAACTCTTCAACTGCAATCTCATGTTCTCGGGTTTCTTGAATGTATCCTCTTACCTAGCCGACAGTTGCAGGGTGGGGGAGGCCCGCAGAGGAACAGGACAGGGCTGTGTGATGGTGGGACCACCCCCCTTTAGTTTGGGGGGTGGGCCGGAAAGTGGTGGCCGAAAGAAAACTTGCCCCGGGGCTCTTCCTCAGCAGCTGGGCAGCGCCAGTTTTTCCTTTTTTGAACATCTGGCCTTTCCTCCAAAATGGAAGATGCGCCTTTTCCGATCAGTAGGGTGAGAACCCAGAGGATCCATTTCCTTCCTCAAGCTTTCTCCTCCGACTTCAACCGTAAACTCAATCCGTTCACCAGGCTACATCTTCCCCCTTCTTTCCCAGGCACAGGTGTGGGCCAGCAGCTCTGGGTAGGTCCCAGGGACCAGAACAGCAGTTATTAACATCCATAATAACTTGTAAAATTCAGATTCCTACCCAGGGGTCTAGGGTGGGGCCCACGGCTTCCCATTACTAATAGGATCCACTGACCGATACTGATGGTGTCGATTCACTTGGAGTCCAAGAAAGGAGAGGAGGCACAGGCCCTGCTCCGGTGGACTCAGCGTGTTGAGCGGGGGCTGGAGTGAAGCCAGAAAGTTGGAGACAGACCACAGGTGTGGAAGCGGAAGCGGAAGCGGAAGTGGACACTAAGGTAGGCGTTTGTAGGTACTCTCTGAAGGCATCACGTTGTAAGTGGGTCCTCTCTAGTGGTGGGTCCTCAGGAAGTGGGTGCAGAGACAGAGTTTGGGGTGTAGGATATTTATGAGAGATCAACATATGGAAAGGCCGGGTGGGAAGCAAGCTAGGGATGAGCAGGACCCACCCTTTCCTTCAACGAATGTAATTATTGTTCTCCTGCCCCCCTGAGTGTTAGGGAGACAGAGATGAACAAGGCCTGCCTAGCTGCTCCCCAGAGGTAACAAAAGCGTGTCGAGCCTGATGCAGATGAAGGACACGCCTCCGCATGCTCTGAGAAGTCATGATCGGGGGCGAGGAGAGTGTCCCTGGGAAAACATCACGATGGAGCTGTGCGTGTGTGGTTGTGTGTGCATACAAGTCACTGGAAAAGTTGTTTGGGCTGGAAAGTGGTCTGTCAAGCGCCTGAGTGGCCTATTCCGAAACCATAGCTTGGGGGCCCAAGACGAAACCATATGGGTTGGAAAAGGCTATGGAAGGTGATTTTGGATCGGGCCACCCTTGGCCCCACATTAGCAGGTGTTATTTTCTGGACCGTGGTCGGTTAGCAAGGTCATGAGACTCCTCAGTCTGCTGCCCCCGGAGTTTGCATAGCCCGGTGTGGACGCCCCCCTCCTCCCCAGAACCGTGGAGTCATGCATTTTTAATTGGAGTTTTCCAGCCAAAGAGCAAACTGGCTGCTGCCCAACCTCTGGGTGAAGCTGTCGAGAGAGAAAACCTCACCTTCTGTCCTGCTGGCAGCAAATGCACA
>PVKU01004283.1:0-70654 GCA_004027475.1 Anoura caudifer | reverse complement strand
ATCATCTTTAAAAGAAAATAAAGCCTGCAATGTACACAGCGCCCCCTAGGGACAGTCTTTCTTTGGCTCCGTTTGGAAATTCAATTGTGATCCATCAAGGGAGAGGAGAAAATAAAAGCAAAGAGGAGGAAGAAAAAAGCCTGCCATGTATCTTGTGGAAAGTAAAGAGTGCTTACCCATGCCCGGATGGTAAATCCTACCTGCTTTATTAAATAAAGGCAGTATTTCACTCGGGGAAGAAGACCTTTGGAATATCCAGAAAACCTTGCAGGCTTTGGAATGGAATAAAGATTGATTTATGGAGAGGTTCTCCTGTGTGTGTGCTTTTCTTCCCCCGACACAAAGAACAGTAGCTGAGACACAAGATTCATTTTAAAGGACCCAGAGAAGGGCTTGGGTATTGGGCATTTGGGTGTTTTATCTGTATTACTTAAAAAAAAAGGAGGGGGGGGGGTCACAGGGTTTGTTGGATAGCCAGGAGTTTGTTTGGTTTGGATTCGCAGACCTATTTCAAGGAACAATGCTAATGCATGTCCAGGGCCTGGCCTAGAGCCTGCCACATAGTAGGTGTTCAAAATGGTAGCTATTGTGTGTAATTAAGGATTTGAATCCTTGTTTTGAGTTCATTTATTTTGTTTGGTAACTGCTTTGGACCGAAGGTCTTAATTTAAGATTGTCCTATTGGTCATGGTCATTTGAATTATGGGTGACAGACACCCAAATCAAACAAGGGTTGATCAAAAAACCCAGCTCAAGCCCTGGCCGGGTAGTTCAGTGGGTTGGAGCGTCATCCTGTTACGCCAAAATTGTAGGTTTGGTCCCTGGTCAGGGCACATACAAGAAGCAATCAATGAACGCATAAGTAAGTGGCACAACAAATCGATGTTTTTGCTCTCTCTCCTCCCTCCCTCCCCCTCTCTCAAATCAATAAACAAAAATTGAAAAAGAAAATCTGAGCTCGAGACACTGCAAGTTCACGGGGTAGCTGTCCTCAGGTCTGGCTGAATCTAGGTCCTTAAGTCATGGCAACGGTATTCTTTCTCCATCCTTGGGTCCCCTTGCACAGTGTTGGCCTCATTCTAGCGAGGCTCCCTCCTGTGGGGTCAGGGTCCACCCCGCTGCTTTAGTCCTTCTCTGGCGCTGCACCAGCCACTCCAGGGTCCCCAGATGGGCTAGGGCCTTAATGACATCATTGACCCTAATTACTTTTTAAAGGCCCTATTTTCAAATACAGGCCCACGGGGGGGTGAGGCTTCAACATATGACTTTGGGGGAGACAGTTCAGTCCGTAATAGCTAGGAGACTCCTTGATGTATTTCAACGGGGACACATTAAACTATCGGGGTCACATAATGTGGCTTTGATGATACAGCACTGAGAAACGCGTCCCTGCCAAAGTGTGGCTCCCGGGGCCCTGATGCCACCGGAACAGGCCAAGACCAACCTGGGCAGGCAGGTGACTTGCACCTGGGCAGGTAGGGCGAAGGCAGGCGCAGACAGGGCTGCAGAGAAACATGTCTCACTGTGCTTCAGAGTGCAGAGCAAGCACAGTGACGCATGGAGTGGACCTTCCCTTTGGTGCGTGACGGAGAGACATGGAGGAGCGGTGCGGCCTGGGGACTCACGCCGCCGAAGTGGAGCGGCCGCCCCGTAGGAATGTGCGCTTTCTGTTGTCGCAGACTTTTTTTTTTTTTCCAAGAATCATTGGAACTCTGGATTAATTTTTTTTGGTGAAACCTTTTGATTTGTAAACGTCCGTGACATTCAGAAACTTTCAAAATTCTCGTGGGTCACGTGGAACACACCCGTGAGGCTGCCATTCGAGGTTTCTGAGATCACCTTCGTAAAGACGGAGTTCTGTGGTGACGTGAACGAGGGACGCCCTTGGTGCCACACCCAGCCTTGCGGATTTAAACATTCACTAGCACGGGGAATGGCCCGAGGAGCACTGAGTAGGCGTGCCTCCAGCCTGAGGTGATGTTGCGTATCCGAAACCTTTCAGACCACAGACCTCTCCTGGGCCCCAGCATCTTCTTCAGGATCCTTTGGGCCGGGTGTCGCGTGGACCAGCATCTACCACCGCGTCAGGTTCCAGAGAGGACGCCATTCAAACACGGCCTCCTCCTCCCCCGGTAGGACTCCTGCGAGATGGCAAGGGATCCCTTTTGCCTTACAATGGTCCTGAGGGCGCTGTAGGGACGTGGCAGCCTGGGACAGGTACACACAGTTTGGGGGTGCTCCACCTTGCAGGCTGGCTTTGGGGGTGCTTCCAGCAGTCAGAGAATCTGTCTCCCGGTTGTGGCCTGGACAGTCAGCTGGTGCCCCCTGGGGGAATGGGATGGTGGGCTGTCTGGTTGTCACACGTCCCTCCATGGGCTTCTTCAGCATCTCCTGGGAGGTGGCCCCTTCCTCGGTCCCGGCTCCCTCCGCATCTCCTCTCTCCTCTGCCTGTTTGCACCCTGCCTTTTAACCTCCTCACCAAAGAGCCGCCTCCGTCTCAGGCCTGGGAGGAGTCTGTGGCCTGCCGCCAGGTCCTCAGGGTGCATGGGAAGGTGGTGCTCCCTTCCCAGAGCTGACCTTGAACTCGCAGGTCCCTGGGAGGCAGTCCTGCTCCAGTCTGCACCCCACACACCCCCTCGCCTGCCCTTGCCGAGACCCCGGGTCTTTCTTCCCCCTCATCATTGTTTCTGTGTAGCTGACCAGGAAGGGCTCCGATTACCCATCAAGCCTGGACTTCAAGTCGTTAACAACAGAGAACTTCCTCCTGAGGGCAGGCCCAGTTCAGGCCTAAGAAGACGCTGTGGCCTGATGTCTCTCTTCCCT
The DNA here is from genome assembly GCA_004027475.1 of Anoura caudifer. NCBI lineage: Eukaryota > Metazoa > Chordata > Mammalia > Chiroptera > Phyllostomidae > Anoura > Anoura caudifer. Next base: position 67,831 of record PVKU01004283.1, on the reverse strand, counting down.
TCAGTTTTCACTCTGTCCTGGGGGACGATAGCCCCATGGGCTAAAAGACCTCAGTGCGGTGAAAGCCAGTGAAACGTTTTCCCTAAATCAACACGCGTCCTGCATTTCTTTCCTCCTATCCTGGGTGTGAGTGTCCAGCGAAAGTGCGGAGGACGTAAGATTCGGAGGCACACACTGGATTTGAGCTCCAGCCCAGCCGTTTATGAGTATTAGCAGCAGGACTTGGACAAATTCGTGGAACCCCCAAATACTAGTTTCTCGGTCTGTTAACTGGCTACACATCCACTGCACAGAGAGGTCGAGGGGATCGCGTGGAATTACGTGATGTTCGCAGAGCAAGCATGCCAGGTAACATGGACCACAAAGTCCCCATAAACACGTGCTCAACGTGTATCCTGACATGGGAGGCTTTGTTCCAGGCTCTAGAAAGGCAAGGGACCCAGACGCGCCCCTGTCCTCCATCAGCCGAGTCTCGCAGGCAGGGGGGTGGGGAAGGAGGGTTAAATCAGCAAAGGCAGCTGGCCGAGTGTCAGGGGAATCACACGTGTCCAGGTGGTACGAGGTGGTGGTCTGCAGTGTAGCGGGGTGTTGACCCTGCTCCCAGAGGGCGTGAGGGGCTCACCCAGGAGCAGAGGGGTGGGGGTGGGGTGGGAGGTGGGAACAGTCCAGGCAGAGGGCGGGCTCCGTGACCACACCTCTATTGTTCTTCTGTCACGTCATCCTCTGGGGACTTTTCACTTTGTTCCCTTTTAAATAAAACTGCTCATCACCGGCGATTTCCATCACTGGGCACAGCCTTTTCAACAGCGCTGTTTGGCTTGAGGTTTTCGAGCAGAGGGGTGACATCAGCATATTTAAGGAAAATTCCCTTGGGGAGTGGTTTGGGAGGGTCACTAAGACCCAGGGAGAAAGTAAAAGACATTTCTGGGCAATTTCCCATTTCGGAACCCCCTTTCTGCTCACGGTGTTTCTGACCTTTCTGTTCTATTTATTTTAAAAATTAGATCTTCACCTGAATTCAGTCCTTCACAATGGGGAGCTCCATTATTTCTGACCTGAGTCAGAACGGAATGCAGTCTTCGGTCCCTCGTTCTCTGGACGTTGCTGGGACAGCAGGGCACAGCCTCCTTCCCTGGCTGCCATCGGCCATCCACCGGCGCACCCCATCAGCCCCAAACACCCCCAGTCCCACAAAATCGGCGCTTCTCCCACTTGGAAATGACAGTCACGGCCCCCTGCCCCGAGTGCAGTTAAGGCAGCCTGGGCTGGTGCAGACCAGCCAGCGTGCCATCGAAGGCCCAAAGTTCATTTCAGCATCCCCGGCATGGGGACCGCTGGTCTTCCTGGGCTTCCAAGCTAAAGGAAAGCCTGGCTGGGAATCCACAAAGCAAACCGCCCAGCATCGGATGCCCAGGAGGTGAGAGCAAACCTCCGCATCGTGGGGGGAATAGGACCTGGGGCATTGTCCGAGGGGCAGCTCATTTGCTTCTTCACTCCCGCAACAGGTAGTCCTGAAGACCTACTCTGTGCAGCCTAGGGACGTAGACGTGGTTGAAACACACAGAGGTCTCCGCCCTCATGAAGCTCCTACTCAGGTCGGGTGACTCAGACAAGCAGAGTGTTCCGGTGAGAACAGCGAGGCAGGGAAGGGGGCAGGGGGTGCTCACGGAGGGCCTGTGTGTGTCCGTGCGCGCAGCTTCAGTTAGCGTGAACGAGGAGCATCTGGAACGACAAGGCACGAACACAGACTTGAAGGAGGTGAAGGAGGGAGCCACATGGGTACTGGGTGGAAGAGCGCCCCAGGCAGTGGGAACAGCGAGTGCAAAGGCCCTGAGGTAGGGACAGGCTTGGAAGGGTTGAAAAACAAGAACAAGACTCTTTTGGGCGGAGTGGAGAAAGTCAGTGCGTGTGAGTGGTCATGTGGGGGTGCGCAGGGAAGCCCACAGAACTCCCTGCGGGACACCGTGAGGGTGAGGGATGGAGGTGAGAGTTGATCAAGTTCCCACCGAAAGCAGCGATGGTGCGTGTCTGCAGTGGACGTCACCACGCAGCTTTGGAGTGACCCGGATAGGTTTGCGTGTCGTGTGCCGATTTGCTCACTTGACTGGTTCATTCACGTTTGGACAAATATTTGTTTGCCCACAACAAAGAAGGCCCCGTGCCCCTGGCTGAGGAGGAAAACAGTCATTGAAGCCCCCATGAGCTCGGACCTCACGGAGTTTCCAGTCTAGCAGAGGTGCCAGAAGAAAAATAAGGAATCTATGCAAACAAACAAGCAAACAAACAAACAAACATCCCACTCTTGGCATATGCCCAAGTGATTGAAAATAGGGTTCCTACAAAAACCCGTGCACGTAGGTTCACAGCAGCACGATTTACAAGAGCTCAGAGGTGGAATGCACCTGATTGCCTATCAGCAGATAAACGAAACAGGGGGCCTACACAGGATGGAATATTGTACCTTGTGCTGTGCTGTGAATGAGCCTGGAAAACATTGTGCTAAACGAAAGGAGTCAGACACGAAAGGCCACGTGTTGTAGGATCCCATTTACGTAAAACGTCCAGAAGAGGCAAATCCACAGACAGAAACCAGATCCGTGGTTGTCGGGGGCTGGGGCAGAGGGAAGGGGGTGAGGTGAGCCTGCTTGACGGGTGCGGGGTGTCCCCCTGGGAGGTGAGACCGTTTTGGAATTAGGTAAGGGCGACTGTTGCACAGCCCTGCCAACGTGCTAAATACCGCCGAATCTCACGCTTTAACATGATTCGTTGTATGGTACAGGATTTTACGTCAGCTAAAGAAAACTAAGCGAATCGTTGTGCCAAACGGTGGAGGTTTTCTAAGTGCTCTGAAGGAAGTAAGTAGGATGATATACTTGCGAGAGCGGTGGGGAGGGTGGGGAGGGTGGTGTGGCCAGGGAAGGCATCCAGGGCCTGTTGTCACGGGAGAAAAACGACAGAAGAACTCTGTTCGTAGGTTTCCACTCGTGAACAGACGCGGTCACGTGGGGAGGGATGGAACAACGGTGCTTGTGTGGGGGGAGGGGATAGGGGTCCGGGCGGGGGTCAGAGGAGGAGAATACGTTCATTCCTGTAGATCTCTTTGTCTCCCTCTCAGAGAATTATTTATTAGGGACACACATGAAACGCTGACCGAAAGGGCAGAGGATCACGAATCTCGATGTCGCAGTCGCTTGGCTTGGCGGCGATCGTCATCCGCGGCCAATCCTGTTACATCTGTGTCCTCGCTCAGCCTCCACCTTAACACTTTGTAGCAGACCCCATTTTTTTTTTTTTTTTTGCGTACTCTCTAGTACGTCTCCCTAAGAGGCATGGGTTTGTTTGAAAAATTCCATATTTTAAGTGTGATAATAGTGTGGTTAACAATGATAATTTTAGTGCATGCATATTTGCAGTTTAAACACTTGATGAGAATTTATTTTTTGATGCTTAAAGGGAGGGGAGGTGGGATTTTTTTTTTGTTGTTGTTCCTCAGCTCTTTTTTCCGAATGTGGGGTCTGTGGGCGTTGAATGCAGTCACTCACGCGCAGGTGCCCCGTCTGTGCCTCGGCGCTGGGGTGTAGCACATAGGATTCGACGTCGGATGATGCTGGGTTCAAATCTCACCTCTCCCACTTGCTGTGTATGCGACCTCGGACCAAGTCCTCATCCTGCACGAATTGCCTTTCCCTCAGGTAAAGTGAGCCTGACGAGCACCGAGGGCACCGTGAGAGTGACAAGGGATCTTGCAGGAAAGGATGACAGCCTTTGTCATCGAGCTGAGACACGACGCGCAGTCTATAAAGGCTTTCTGTTGAAACTGGCTGCCCTGTACCATTTTGGTTGCAAGTTTGGGTTCTGGGGCCCGTGTCCCTGGCCACTAGCTGGGTAGCTTTTTGTAAAGGGATCGGAAGGCGCATATAATGTATTCAACTCAAAACACGGCGGCCATGATTACCACTATACTCTTAACACATAACAGCTCTGCACCAGAAAGGGTGGATGGACCCCAGGGAAGGATGGAAAGGCACAAAGTTTCCCAAGGATGTCGGGGTTCAGTTCCCACAAATAGGGCCGTCAGATTGAAAAATAGGGGCACACGTTCATCCTTGACTGGAATCTACGCTGGAACTCATGGCGATAGAAGAGGAGAGCGGGTCAGCCTGACGCGAAACGCATCCTGGCCAGCTCCCCCTCCCTGGGCTGTGGGGGTCAGCCCGGGCAGCAGATGGAAGGGCCTCTCTCTGGCTGTGATGTGCAGAGGGCAGGGCGACGCTGGGAGGCCTGAAACTTCTGGAATTCTGTTGAACAGTACACTTCAGGAAAAGCTGATCCTTTTCTCTCTCTCCCAGCATCCTCCCTTTTACGGCCAAGCGTGGGGACTGCTTGTCACCTGGAGGGTACCACTCGTTAGGGGCACGTCTTTAGCACAAAGGTATGTGAAGGTACCTCGTGCCGGTGCAGAGTGCTCGTGCGGAAATAAATCAGTTGTCGTTCTGGCACACGTCACTGCGGATGTGACCCGTGCACGGGGGACCGAGGCACCGGGCAGAGAGCCGCCTGCACCTAATGCAAATACAAATGAGAAAGGGCGGGGGTTAGAGAACCCCTGCTTCCGACGGGAGCGTGGATGGCAAAGGGCTGGAGGAAAGGAAGTTAAAAATGATTCTAAGGGGAGGCGGGATTTCGAACGACCCTCGAGTGATGGGAAGCATTTGGACGTGTGTTGGTGGGGAGGGGTCGGAAGAACCCAGGGCGAGCAGAGTATTTCGAGGTGTGCGTGAGAAGCGGGGCTTAGATGGAGCGTGGGTTCCACGGGGAGGGAACTGTAAGAATTAAAGTGGGACTTGAAGATCACGGCTGAGTCACAGAGGGGCTTGGACGGGAGGCTGAGAGCTGCAGGATTTCAGCTCTGGGTCAGCGGTTCGTGAAGTTCGGCCTTGACAGGCCTGATGGATGGTGTTCATATCTGCACCCCTCCCTGCGGGGAGGGCCAGGGTTTTGCACGATCCCCCGTAATTTTGTTCCTTCCTGTTCCATTCATGGGAATGTATCAGAAGGCAAATGCGGGAGAATGATGTTTTCGCTGGGACGGATCCTGTATGATTCATTTTGAACAAATCAGTCATTCCCAAATTCAGGGATTCTGATGATGATTTAGAGGCAATCGACCATACGGTGGTTACGATGATGATCTCAGGCGCCTGATGAGGTGGGGTGGGTTCCCAACTCCTCTCCTTGCTGCCTGGAGGGCGTTGGGCATGTCACCCGATCCCTCTCTGCATCTCCCCGCTCACCTGTCAAACGGGCAAGAACCACCGCTTACATCACAGGGCCGTCGGGAGGCTTAACTGCAGGACAGCGCGTGACATGCTCAGCACAGTGCAAGGGCTACGGAAGTGTCGGGTGTCACAGCTTGTGAACCACTGACCCCTCGCAGGCGGTGAAAGTCGCTGCTCTCAGCTCAGGGCATGGGGCAGGACGACGACAAGGTCAAAGGCGCGGAACAGGTGGGCGAGCTGCCCGGACAGGTGAAGAGTGTGTTCTCTCGAGTCAGCTGGGTTTGAACCCTGACCTTGCTACTCAGTGCCCGTGCGGCTTTGGGCAAGTAGAAGAAAACCTCCCGTTCTCAGTTGCCTTCCTTATCCATAAAACAGTGGCTCCCAACATTTTTGGCACCAGGAACCGGTTTCGTGGAAGACCATTTTTCCATGGACGGGGTGGTGGGAGGGGAGGCAGGAGGGAGAGCTCAGGTGGTTATGCAAGCGAAGCTTTGCTGGCTAGCTTGCCCCTCACCTCCGGCTGTGCGGTCGGGCTCCTAAAAGGTCGTGGACGAGTGCCGGTCCTCGCCCGGGGGTTGGGGGCCCTGCTATAAAACGGATATGGTGCTAACAGCACCTGTTCCACAGACGGGTTGTGAGGGCTTCGTGGAGATGATGCATTCGAAGCCCCAGCCCAGTCGCTGGGGAGTCCATTAGAGATCCATTCCTGGGTCACAAATCGCCACGCACGTTGCGGCTGAAAAACACGCACAGTTGCTATGTAGGCCCACCCAGCTAGGTCCTCCGCAAAGCTGCCGTCAAGGTGTCAGCCAGGGCAGGGGTGCATCCGAAGGCTTGACTGGGGACGGATGCACTTCCACACTCACATGGTTGTTGGCGGAATTCCGATCCTTGCGGGCTGTCAGCTGGAGAGCACTGTCAGCTCCCCCCTCGTGGCTGACCGGAAGCCACCCTCAAGACTTTGACACGTGGACCCCTCCACCGCTCCTGGACCACCGCGTGCTTCACCCCAGTCAGCGAGGGAGCTGGTCTTTTCCAAAGCGGGCATTGCTGTCTCACGGCATTCCGTCACCTTCGCCGTGTTCTGCTGGCTAAAATCGGTGTCGGCCCTTGGCGGTCATGTGCGCACGCTGGCTGGAAATGACGCTCCATCAGCCTCAGATCCGGGTTTTTGCGGGAAGATTCCTGTTGACCAACCACTCACCCACAAGCTTCTCTGCTGGGTTTACGAGTCATCCGTGCTCTCGACAGCAGACTCTAAGTGTTTAACATCTGGCTACACATCTGACTGTCCCGAGCTGGGAGTCAGTTGGGAGGAGCTGAGAAGTTCGAAGCCGTGTGGGCAACGGTGGGGATGCTCCGCTGCTTCATTTCTCCCTGCATCCAAGCCTTGGGCAGGAACTTTGCACTTCTTCCCTCTGCGGGGGCTGAGCCCATTTCTCAGCTCTGGACCTTGGGTCTGTCTGTGTGATTTTCTTTGGCAAAGCGAATATCAGTGGGCGTGGTGCAAGCAAATTCCGGAGACGCTTCTGTGGTGGGACTGGCCCTCTTGCCCCTCTTGCCCCTCGGCTGTGAAAGTGACGCATCCGGGATGGCCTGTCCTGGTCCCGAAGGAGGGGGCGGGGCGCCTGGGACAGGCTGTCCTCTGCGGCGCTGGTCTTGCTCTGCCAACTCCAGGTGTGGGGTGAGCTCCGCTGAGGTCGCCTGGCAGAGCCGTGAGCCTCGCCACCTTGAGACTACAGGATCAGTGGCTGGTTATGCGGAGCCGCTGTGGCTTCTGTAAACTGATCCCAAGTGGTGAGGAGAGTCGCGCTGAAATCTCACAGCTCCTCGTTCGTTCCGCTAACAGGGTTGAGCGCATGCTCTGTGGGAGGCGCTGGGTCTCCAATGAGACCGGCTATGACTAAGCCAGGACGTGGTCCCTAATCTGTGGCTACTCCCGGCTCTGCTCACTCAGCGGCGCCCAAGCTTCAGCGCTGCCCGCACACCTGGACGAGACCTAGTCTTGTGTGAGATCATTACACGTCATCCTGTGCTCTCTCCCTGTGGCCGGGTTTAGACAGGGTGCTGTGGATTGTGATGAAAGAGACTCAGTCACGTTGGCTTAAGCAAAAGGAAAAAGGGGCTTACATGAGACTCGCGTGACTGAGAAGGCTGACCGAGGCCTCGGCGCGGGCCAGGAGTCTGAGGACTCAGTCTGTCCACGTGGTCAGGCTGCTGCGGCCAACTGCTCACCCTTCTTAGCCCGACTCGGATGTCAGGGGGCCTTTGGCAGAATGCTCCCACAATAGTCTTGACCCTGGATAGATACGTGTCAGCTGCTCATGTGGGAACCAGGCACAGAGGTGGAGGGCAATGCCTGGCACCTGCGTGTCTCCCTAGAGCCAGGGAAGGGCAGGGTCAACCCACCCAGCCGCACTGCCTAAGTGCGCCAGGTGGCTTTCCAACACGGGAGAGAAAGGAGAGGGGGGTGCTGCTATTAGCCGAAGAGGAGAAGGGTGTCGGAGATGCAGAACCAATGCAGGTCCACTGGGGTGGAACACACGGCAAATTTAATTCTGTGGATTTAGTTATGTATTCCCTTTAGCACATTCGTCTTTCCGGGTAGACCACAGGCCCCACAAAACCGTGTGCGCCGATTTTGCTCGCCTCTAAATAGCCAGTGTCCTACACAGGCTGACACGTAGGAGGAGGTCAATACATAATTCTTGAATGAATAAGTGAAGCTTATATTCCGTTGGGAGAAGATTAAGGTAAAGCATAGTCAAACTCAGTGAGTTAACCTGGACTTTGGACGGCAAGAGAGGCAGCAAATTATGCGTGTAGCACTAAAGGATACGCTAGAGATTTATGTATGAGTGTTTAAGGGTTGACAGAAAGTGTAGCAGCCCCCAAAAGCACTCCCTTCACCTCTCCCTCTTCATCTTGGCCTTCCAGCTTGTAGGACGCACAAAACTAACGCTCTGAGACCTTTGGGATGTGTGCGTGTGTGCAGTCCATGCTCCTAGGCCCTTCTGCGGGGTGCAGTGTGTTGCAGAACCACCTGGGGAAATAAGGGGGTTCATTTTTCATCGCTTCCTTCCAGCCCGCTCTCGTTTGCTATGTCCATTGTGACGGGTCAGTGTCCCGCGTTCGGAGTGGGCAGCCATCGCACACAGCGTCAAAGCTGAGCTGTCAGGAGTGCCAGAGACCTGCCGGCCCCAAAGCGTGGGAGGAGCTTTGGTTTGGGGGAGAAGTCTGCCATCTCCGCTGGGAAGACAGTGGTGTGTGAAAATCTACGTTCTCTTGCCCAGGGGGGTGGGGGAGCGATGTCTTCAAAGTCGATGCAGCTGGACAGATCAGCTCCCAAATGAACCAAAAAATGACATCGTTTTCCTGTGTTTGCTCCCGTAGTTCCCTTAATACAATCAAAACCATCTTAGGCAGCATGCAAGCCACGTTTTTAATGGATTTACTGGCAACAATCCATTCTCTAAATAGAAATTACATAGACTGCTAATACTCTTTTGCTGATTTTACGTGGGGGAGGGGAGAGGAAGGGAGAGGGAGAGAATGAATGGTGCGTAATGGAAGAAGCGCATGTCCTTCACTTTTGGCCCAGTTTATCATCTTCAAGTGTCCCTAACAAGCGTTCTGGGATACAATGCTTTATAGATTTTGTAAACTGCAACTTTATCTGGGCTGTAACAAAGGAAGAGCAACTTATTCCAACACTACAGGGAAGCTGGATCGATGCATCGGGCTTGGGGAGAGACGTTCTTCCTACGTGCAGAATCATGCGATTTTTCACCCAAACCAAGAAACTTCTGACAGTGGAAGAGGATGCTTTTCGTCATTGACGATGAAGGTCTCTCCCCAGAGCAGGTCTGCGGCAGCCGGCGAGGTCTCATTCTTCGTAGAGTACAGCTTAATTGGAATTGAAATCTCTGCTCTATCACGAACATATGGCATGTTGCCCCAGGACCTTTGCACCTGCTGTTTCTTCTGCCCGTAACACTCTTCCCTCTGATGCCAAGGTGACTTGCGTCCTCACCCATGTCAGATCTTATCCCTGAAGCTTTCCTCACCACCCGTAACCTCTGTGATGCCAGGAACCAGCTGTGCTCTCCACACAAGGGGGGTGGCCCGAGAGAGCTTGAATCCCAGCCCAACTCCGTCTTCCACGCACTCCTGGTGAGAGGTGGGAGCGGGAGGGACGTCTCTTCTGAACTGACCCACCTAGAGGTCAGAGTTCAAAGGTACAAAGACGCTGGCGGCAGCCTTGTGGCTTATCCACACACTGACATGCTATACTGGCGACTTGCGTCTTAGTTTTCCTCGTAGGGCGCAAGCTTCAGGAGGGCATAGATTTTTGGCTGCTCCGTGCACTGCTGTGTCCTTGGCATTATCAGTAACACCTGACACATAGTAGATGCTCCGGAAATACTGGTTGAATGAACGAGTGAACGAATGAGTGAATGAATCTCCATTAAGAGGCAACAAAAACCAAGCCAAGCCTTAGCTCTTGGGTTTACGGTCTCATTTCTCCTTATTTAGTTTAGTTGCGATTCGTGGGTTAGCTGCTCAACCCCTGAAATCAGTCCGCCAGGGTCCCAGGAGTGATTTGCAGGATTATGGCTTTTATCCCATTTTGGTTTCACTTACAGATAGGAAAATTAACGGCTGCTTTTCCCCCCTAGTTCTTCTTTGGAGGACTCTCTTTTTTTCCTGCATCAGATTTCGTGGAAACCCTAATAATGGGATAACAGTATCGCCAGGTTACATAATGAAGGTGTGCGTGGTACAAAGCCCCACACCTCCGTGTGATGAGGACCCACCTGAAATTGCATCTCAGCGCCTCCCAGGGGAAATCCTTTCTTTCCTGGGGGCTCCCTCTTAAACAGGAGTTTGCCAGGCTTGAGAAGAAATACTTCCCAAGGAGTTTGTGGCATCTGACTTGGCTGACTTCCCCAAATCTGTGGTACTCTCACAAACAAACACACAAACACCACTCCCAAACCTTTATGCGACATTTTCAACTTGGCATTGACCCCTTTTGGTGCTCGCTTTATAGCAACGTCCAGGTTGAACTGTCTGCCGTGGTCGGGGAGTTGGCTGCTGCTTTAATTATTGAGGATCAACCTCCCTGAGACAGAAATTTGGTGCCCGCCCCACGCTAAAATGGAAAGATAATTTCTTAGTCTGTCACCTCACTGTCACTACCGAGTCTCCTCCCAATGAAAAAGGCATAATTCTCAAACCCAGCCAGCCGGAGAATTACGATTGCCTTGCGGAGCTAGGTCTGGCGCCCATGTGGCCTAAATCCCCCTAAACTGATTACCTGGGTGTCTTTTAAGGTTTGGGCACTAATTTAATTGACTGCTGTGTGCAACCCCAGGGGAGGGGCTGAGAAATCCATTCAAATCCTCACCGTTAAATAAAATCCTCCAGCAAATTACATGCAGCTGAGGGGGTTTGCAGAGCTGAGATCGTCAGCAAAGACCTCGCTCCCAGGCGCTGCACCCCCATTCCCTTGATGAAATGAGCACTTTTTTTCTCTGAAGCTTCCCCATTGGGTAGACTAGTTATCATGTTCGGCCATACAGCACTCACGGTGGTTTGCACATGCTTCGTTTCGGAACTGCGTTTTGCTGCGGTGAGGTCTGTGACGCGCTCCTTAGGCGGCTGTCTTTCCGGGACTCGGTCAATGCCATCGATTTCACTTTAAATGCCCAGATTGCACAGTTCAGCTTTAATTGCGGATCCGATTGCCGGGGCTGTCTCTTGGAGGCAGGTTGTTCTGTTTCTCTCCTAATAAATCCCCTTTTGCGGATGATCATGAGCTGGGATGGACCTTTCTTTGTTGGGGGGTGGGGCGGGCGGTGCACAGAGCAGGTGACTGAGGGAGGCATTTCTTCCAGGCTTTGCTATCTAGATTAGTATTTTATTACATCTCCGCAAAGGAGTTAAAGGGAAGGTTAAGCTGAAGGGCCCCGGGAATGATTTGAAGAGGGTGTAACCACTTCCAAGGCTGCGATGGAAAACCACCTGTCCTAAGGCAGGGGTGTCCTGGCACCATTCATGTTTCCAGCTCATTATAGAGAACCGTCTCCCCGCTTTCCTCGTCATTTACCAATCTGCTGCTTTATGGGGGTCTGTTCACTCACTGACTCACTGATTCATTGATCTAAAGCCAGAAGCAAGTGAATTTAAATACTGGCTTTGAGACTTGTTAGCTGGGTAACCTTAGTCAAGTCTTTTCAAGTGTATTCCTCATTGATCAGTTGAGACTAATAGCAACTGTGTCCCAGGGCTTTGCCAGGTTTCACCAAATATGGGCGATGCTTGGCTAACAGGGAGGACAACGAAAGGGTCATTATTATCAGTTGGTGTCAGTGGCAAGGGGAGAAGGGGCCTGGGTCACTCCCATCCCAGGTGTAGCTGCTCTCTGATCAAGAGAAGTCCAGGCGGACGGAGCATCGTCTAGGTGATGACCTGGGGTATCCCAGGAGAGGGGAGAAGCCTGGGAGAAGGCGATGGGGGCGGGGAGGGTGCCCCATAGCAGGCCAAGTCAGAGAGGGTGAGGGAGGCGGGGCTGGGGCAGTGAGGGCCCTGTGGGGAGCCCAGGGTGGCTTCATTCTGTGGCCCCAACTGGAGACTTTCAGTGAGGAGGTGTCAGCTCGGCTACTCAGGAAGGTAACTCAGGCAGCAAGGTGACTGAAAGCAAGTTAGGGTCTACTAGCAGTGGGCAATTTTTTCTGTAAAGGGTCAGATAATCAATATTGTAGGTCTTGCGGGCTGTCTGGTCTCTGCATCAGCTCGTCCCCTGTGCCACTGAGCTCAGAAGCAGCCACAGACCAAGAGAAATGACAGGTGTGCTGGCTCCAGTCACAATTTTTTTTGCCATTTTTTAAAACTATATTTTATTGATTATGCTATTACAGTTGTCCTGATTTCCCCCTTTCGGGCCCCTTCACCCAGCACCCCACTCCCTCAGGCCATACCCCCAGCATTGTTCATGTCCGTGGGTCATGTGTATAATCTCTTTGGCTTCTCCATCTCCTATAATGTGCTTTCTATTCCCACGGCTATTCCGTAACTACCGATCACAATTTATGCACAAAAACAGGCCGTGAGCTGGATTAGTCAGCGTGCTGTAGTTTGAGAACCTCGGTGTTCTGAGAGAATGGTTAAGTATGACGATTCATGGTGATAATTAGATTGGTCTGAAATAAACAAAAGCAGGGAACAAAAAGATATAACGTTGTTCTTTCTTCTTCATTCTTACCAAAGATGGCATTCACGAACAAAACCGTGGAGTCTCTCAACTCTGAATGAAAGACTGAAAAAAATGGATGAAAGAACAGAATCTCTCAGCTCTAATAGTTGGCCCTGGCTGACTCTTGACAAAATTGCCAAGAATTGGAATAATCTCTGTCACTTTTCTCTTTCTGCTCCTTCCCTCCTGATTCCTAGGTCTTCGGTGCTCTCAAATTTCTTCCAATTTGGGGAAGCTGAGTTACTTAGGGTAGAGGATCTACGAGTTTCTGTGTAGGAGGGACTTAAGGGGTAAGAGTTCACTTCAAGAAGGGCCCAAGGTGACTTGTCCGGAAGCTATATCCAAGCATATCATTTTACTTATGTTGTGTGTTTGAGGAAGCTTCCAGGGGCCCGCGGAGAAGGCCCTGCAAATCAACTGATAGAGGAACATTAACCATATGGCGGGTGGCAAGGAGTGTGAAGGAGCTGCGATTCCTCCTCCCCGCCCCCCTTTCGCAAGCTACCAAGTGGCCTGCTGCAGTTTTACAGCGGCTGTGGAAGACACGAGACTCCGGGGTCAGAGACTAAAGAAAGTGCTGCCACTCACAGGGATGGCGGAAAGCAGAGCATCGGTGCTGGTCCTGGCTCTCGGAGCTCAGCCTTCCACAGGGTCCCACAGGAGGGCCAGCTGACACCTGCATGTGCAGCAGGGTGTGGGCTGTGGCACAAGGGAGAAGCCCCCACATGCAGAAAACGCAAGTCTTTATAATGGCCAGTCTCTGCCCTTTGCCCCAGCGGGAGACATTATTTCGGATCCTCATCTCTGTCTTCCAAGGCTGTTCGCTATATAAGATGCTTGAAAGAATCGCCTGTTGCAAAGGCAGCCACTGCCGCAGCTCACAAGATGTGAAGAAATGCAGGAGTTTCTCAACTGCAGGCTTCTTGTTCTGCATTTAAATTAGGATCAACACCAGAGGCTGAGAGAACTGCCGCGGTGCTGGGTGGCGCGGTTCTCCGCAGCGGTCGGTGAGCAAGTAGGGGGCACGCTTCCTTGAAGAACAGGGAGGTCCCGGGAGCCCTGGCCTGAGCCCCTCCGTGTCCACTGCACCTGCTTTGACTTACACCTGACTGGCCGGGGTCTCCGCCTGCTTGCTGTGGTGCTTAGAAATGATTTCCACCGTGTGAAGGGCTGTTTCTACACATCTGAAGTTTGGAGACAGGCCTTTGCTGTAAACACACTTGATAAATGATCCCTAAACATGCCAGAGTTTCAAGCGAGAATGAATCACTTTTGAGGAATGCTTCCGTAAAATGTTTCAGAAAATAGCCTTTCTTTTCAGACCCGGTGTTAAGCCATCACAGAAGCATCATGAGTTACTGGGGCCTTCGGCTGGACATACGGAGGCATGCTGTCTGCTGCGCAGTCATGGTTATTTCCACAGGTCCCGCGACACGGGCTGTGTGTGTGTGTGTGTGTGTGTGTGTTTCAGGAGCCATCAACAAATCCTGATTTCTGGGTGAGTGTAAAAGATAGAGCTCCATGAAAATGGAAAGCTAAGGTCCTCTTCAAGTCGAGAGGGTTCTCTCTTGAAAATTTAACAGGTTCCTGAGTTGGAAATGAGCGAGGTTTGGAACATTTGGAAGGCATCGGATGAACTGAGTTATTTTTATGTCTATGGAGCTCTCTTCCTGGCAGTTATACCTAGTGCTGCGGTTGAGCAAGGTCCCGTGACCCACATAAAAACCTGGTGGGGGCGGTACTGCCGGCACTCATATTTCACAGGTGGGGAAACTGGGGTTAGAGGGGTTCGCTGCTGACCAGGTTTTCACAAGCAGTTCCCGGGGGCGGCTGGATGGAAGCCACACCGGCCGCTCCCAGTGTCAGGCCGTTTCCCTACAGCTCCCGTTCGCGCTTCAGCACGGAAACGTGACGTGTGAGGAAGGCGCCAGCCATTCTTTATGTCCCCGGAAAATGGAATAACAGTAAAAGAAGTAAATTTCATCATAATACCTCCGCATGGTATTCAGGGTTATTGGAATTGTCCCAATTATGGTGACCGGAGGAACACACTTTCTTCCTGTTTGAAAACCTCAAAAAATTAAAAATGGAACTGCCCTATGACCTGACGATTCCACTTCTAGGTGTTGATCCAAAGAAAACCAAGGCAATAATTTGAAGGAATAAATGCACCCCTATGTTCATTCATTGCAGGGTTGTTTACAGTAGCCAAGCTATGGAAGCAGCCCAAGTGCCAACAGCAGAGAAGTGGATGAAAAAGCTGTGGTAGTATGCAACGGAATATTATTTAGCCATAAAAAGAAGGACCATTTGTGACAGTGTGGATGGACCTAGAAGGTATTACACTATGTAAAACTAGTCAATCAGAGAAAGACAAACACCGTATGATTTCACTGGTAAGCGGAATGTAAAGAACAGAATACACAAGTGAACAAAACGGAAACAGACTCACAGATACAGAGAACAGACAGGTGGTTGCCAGAGGGGAGGGGGCTGGGGACTGAGTGAAAAATTCGAAGGGATTGAGAAGTGCAGACTGGTCGTTACAAAAAGTATAGAACAGAGGATGTCGTCGATAATACCCTGTTCACCACGCGTGGGGCCAGGCGGTGTTTGGGGTGACATGCACCCACTTTGTGTGGTGTGTGACTGACCGCTGAGCTGTCCACCTGAAACTGGTCCCCAAAAGCCATTAAATGTAAACTTGAATTAAAAAATAAGTTAAAAATAAAAGATAAGTGTCATATGATTTCACTTGTATGTGGAATCTAATGAACAAACAAACTAACATGCCAAGTAGAGACAGACTCATGGATGGAGAGCCGGCGAACAGCTCTGGGAGGTTGGGGTAGAGGGACCAAGCCACAAAGGAAAGGACGCATGGGCACAGACAATAGTGTGGCGATTGTGGCGAGGGGAAGGAGTGTGGGTGGAGCCGGAAGAGGGTGTAAGGGGGATAAATGGTAATGGAAAAAATACAGTAAATAAATTTAACAAATAAAAAAAATAAAATCTGGTGTGTTTGTAGGAAACTGGAGATATATAAAGGCCAATGGATCAGGAGGAGATTACCATGGAAAATGTAGCTTGTTAGTCGTGGTGCCCAAGAGGAGGCCCCACAGCCTGTCCTGGGGGCCTGGGGACACTGAAGGGGGAACTGCGGCTGGACCCTGTGTTGTGGTGTCAGAGGGAAGGGACAGGCTGGTCAGGATGACAGGCCGGCACTGCCTAGTCTGAACACTTTCAGCAGCCGCTGGAGGCCTGGGCATTGCCCTCGGTTGTCCAGCACCCGGCCCGGAGTGACTGGGGCAGTTGGATCGTGGCCCGGATTGGGAGACCTTGAAAAGCACCCCAGCGGCTGGGTGGTAATGAGCGGGGTTCCAGGCCCGGTGACTCAGACATAGCCTTGGGTTGTCCAGAACAAGGTGTGTCTGGCAGTTGCAAGGAGCGAAGATGTTACAGCACAAAGTTTACAGGAGCTGGAAATGTGGTTAGTACCACCCACAGGAAACGGTGAAAGAAGGGGTGGGGTGTGGATGGGAAAACAGGAATGTAGAAGAACAAGGTCACGGGCTTGGCTTTCCACCTGGTTTATCTGTGGGGTTGTATGCAAGTCCTTGTACGTTGCTTTGTCAAACCCAGTCTCTCCGTCTGTAAAGGAGGGACACTTCGATGAGACAATTTCCCAAGATGCTCGACAGAACCGCGAGTGTTCCATCGGATGACTTCTGGGAGTAAAAAGCTGTGGCATCAAAGAACATGAAATCACAAAAGGCTATTTGCTTCTAAATTTCTTCCCAGCTTTCTAATTGCCCCAAAGAGAAAGTCTCAGTTTGGTGCTATTTTGCTATGAACAGCTCTTCAATTCTGTTTACTTTTATTTCAACAAAAGATGGATCTCCCCCTCAGCCACTTTGATGGGGAAACAACCCCCGCCCGCTATTGGTTGCAAACCGCAGAAGCCACCTGGGAAAATAAACCGGATGGCTCCCAGAAGGTGAGAGCACAAAACCAGAAAATGTTAATTACGAACAGGAAGCTGGCCAGGACGTCCAACTGAGAGCCTTCGGCGGGGACATTGGTTCCTCCTGGTAGCTGTTCAATAAGTGGATGCGCTCTTGCAGAATTCTGGCAAAGAGGAAAATGCTAGTCCCACAGTCTTCTGGGGTTTTTGCATCAGATTTCGATATTTCAGACTGTAAAAGGCTTTTTGGGGACAGTACATGTGATAGCAGCAATTTTCTGGAAGCAACTGCATTGAAATTCATTTGGGTTTTGTCTGATGATCAGATTCTATTCCAAACGAGTATCATAAGTGAACATAAGTGGGCTGCCAGTGTGCCACAGGTTTATCATGGAACCTTCTGGGGTGGTCTGCGTTGAAAAATAGCTTGCGTAAGTTAGTCTCGGTTACCATCTAAACTGTTTTAGAATGTCCTTTACACGAAAATTTGTGTTATATTTTTAAACCTCTAGGGGTTAATTTATCTATTCTTCTAAGTCAGTTAAGTATACTTAAAAAGTATTTTGCATTTACTTTTGTAACTTCATTAGAATGAAATATGTTGAAAGAAAGAAAAAAATGAAAGAAAAATTACCGACGGGATCAGGTGTTTTGACCCAGGACATGGCGCAGAGGTGAGGAGCTCCGTACCATCGGAAGGGACAGTCCGGAGCCCAGCGGATTAGTGTCCTCAGGCTGCCGTGACAAATGCTCACCAACTGGGTGGCTCAAAGCAACAGAGAAGTGCTCTCTCCCAGTTGTGGGGGCTCGAAGTCTGGGGATGGGAGGGCAGGGCCACACCCTCTCCAAAGCCTAGGGGAGAGCCCCGCCTGGCCCCTGCCCAGGTCCCGACTTCCCCTGGCTTGTGAGTTTCACTCCAGTCTCTGTCTCTGTCTTCACGCCGTCTTCTCCTCTGGGTGTCTCAATGTCCTTCTCGCTTCTTATAAGGACCTTTGTCACTAGACTTAGAGCCCGCCCCAAGTCCAGGATGTCATCTCAAGATCCTTAAACTGATGACATCTGACAAGTCGGGTTCCCAAATAATGACAGGTTCCAAGGTTTCGAGTGGACATTCTGGGGGAACATGTTCAACCCCCGGTGTCAGCCGGCCAAGAAGGTCTGAGGCACAGAGGATGAGGATGGGGTGAGAATGGGCTGCTGGGGCAGCGTGGACGGTGTTGGCTGGTCCAACACACACCGTGCTTGCGTCCCTCCGTGTGGATTCGCCATGACCTTCCCTTTTCCTGGATTCTTTCCTTTTACGTTTCAAAGTCATGAGCCAGGGCGGCCGATTGGCTAAGTCTAAGCCACTGGCCAGAAGGTGAGGTGGGAACCCAGTATCTTCCTTCAGCATCCAGTTGGGAAGCCGAGGCCCTACCGTTCGGACTGTCCCAGAAGGGAAGGTGTTTCAGAAGCTGGGGATACCAAACCTGACCAACGTCTGCCAGAGCAGCTGGTGGGCGACTAAGTTTAATGCGTCTTCCCTGTAAGCCCCCTTTTACCACTGTATTCTAGTTATAACATTATGTGGTTTTCACTTCTAGTAGTACTACTTTATGAATTAAATTTATTTACGTAAAAGGACACTTGATTTACAAGGAAATACGAAGCTAGTAACGGTGTACAGGTTCTGTATCGCTATGGATGGACGTGTTGTGGTACCCAGGTGTGGTCAGGGTCGGAAGTGTAAGAGGCCAACAAACAAAATCCAGACTGACCTGGAGCATCGCCCAGACATCTCCTGCCCCTCTGATTCTTTGCATCCATGGCTCGCTGGTTAGAAGATGTAGGTGTCATGAGCTTTGGGGTTCTGCATCTATGATTCAGCATCACGTAGAACAGAGGACGGACACTACCGACGCCTCCGAGGTTTCAGCAAGGACTTGAGGTGAGTTTTTCAGCCCGGGCTGCTTTCACAAATGCTAAACCCTCTATTTGGACGTGGCTCCTGTAGCTCCCGTGACCTACTGGGCACTTCTAACTGCACACCCTGCTGTTACCTTAACTTTAGCAGCTGGAGAAACAAATTCATCACGCTGCCCTCCAAACCCAGATCTCCTTCTGGCTTCCCAGACACACACTGTCACCACGCCTGCAGCCCTGGAGAACTTCCTTCTTGCTCCCCATCACCTCCTAAATGTGTCCAGTCGCTACATTTATTCAGTCCCCCCACCCCTGCCTCCCAGCGGGTGTCCTGCCTCCCCCCTTTCCTTCCCACCGTCCTCGTAATTTGTTAGGCTTTTACCTGCTCTCATCATCTACCTGGGGTCTGCGGCCCTCTCTCCACCCCTCTCCAGGGCCCGCCTTCAGTTTGGGTCCACCTGTCTCTCATCTCCTGACACCAGCAGAGCCAGGAGAGGGCTCGGGTGGAATTCAGCCCCTTCTGTAATTCCCGACAGTTCCACAAGCCTAGATGAGCGAGCGACCCGAGCCACGGAGGTGTGCTTCCGTGCAGACCAAGCTTAAACCTGGTTAGTTCTCATGTACAACCTCGCAGGCCGCCACTCCCCCAGGTTTCCCGTACAGGAAGTTCGGGGCCAGGAGCCATCCTTGCTCCTTGCTGTATCTCAAGTGCACCAAACTTAGGGCTTTCTCCCCCAATCCAAATTCTCTTTCTCTTCATTTGGAACGCCCCCTCAATTTTTTGATCTAGGCCCTCGTTAATCACAGGAAGGTCTAATGCGCTAAGAATATTTGCAGTGAACTTAGAATAGATAGGAAACTGTTGAATTTTGCTGTCTTGTTCATTTATTCCTGCACAGCATTATTATTTTTTTAATTGTTGACTTTAGAGACAGAGAGGGAGAGATTTGTTTTTCTATTTGATGCATTGATTGATTCTTTTTAAAAAATATTTTATTTATTTATTGGGGAAGAGAGGGAAACATCAATGTGTGGTTGCCTCTCGAGCGCCCCCTACTGGGGACCTGGCCCGCAACCCAGGCCTGTGCCCTGACTGGGAATCAAACCAGCGGCCCTTTGGTTCACAGACCGGCACTCAATCCACTGAGCCACACCAGCCAGAGCCATTGGTTAATTCTCATGTGCCCCGACAGGGGATCAAACCCACAAGCTTGGAGTACTGGGATGACACTTTAACCAACTGAGCACCAGGCCAGAGCCCCTGCAGAGTATTTTTAAGAGAGAAAAATGTGAGTGGCTAAACATTTGCATTTCTCACTTGTTTTCTTTCCCCCATCCCTTCCAAGTTAATTTGCATTAGGCTACATCTGTTAAGCAAACATGCCCAAGGCCTTGGATCAATTCCAGCCCTTGGTAAACAAGGTGGGGAAGGTGAGGAACATCTGTGCTTCTAGCTGTTAAGATTTCTGAGGTTTAGTGCGGAGGGGTGGGGGGGTGGCGCTGGGGGCTGGGGGCGGGCAGCTCTCTTGCAAAGTTCCCCATTTTTCCCTGCTGTAGAAAGATGCTAATAATCCAAAAATGACTAGAGGTGGCAAGGATAAGACAGGCCAGGCGAACCCTTCAGACAAAGGGCGGAGATGACAGCGGCTTGTTTCTCAGGAGAAGTTTTGCTTTCCTCTCCTTCTGCTTCAAGAGGATACAAGTGCACCAGGCACTGTGTTGGGAAGGGGGGACCCTGCGGGCATGAACTTGAGAGTTCGGAAACTTACCAGTTCATGGCGACATTGTCTCATTCCAGTTCTCAGCTCACCTGTGGGAAATCGTCAGAGCTCCTTGGTATGGGTGAGGCTAGAGAAAAAGTAGAGTCTCCTGCTGCTCGGCAGACCAACGGGCTCTTCCTTTTCTATATGACTCCAGGGCCGTGAGGTCATAGCTGAAGGTGGTTTTGAGTACTTTTAACTAATCTGACCTGTCTTAGGTTGGTATAAATTCAGCCCCCTCCATAAAGCTGTTTGTGAACATCCCAGAGCGCACCATTTTTAAGCCTCCAACTTCTGTAACTTCACCCCTTTCATTCATAGGTAAACGGTTTGTCTGACCTGCCCCACCAGAAGTCATCTGGTCCACTCGACATGATCAAGAGCATACATTTTAGGGCGGAAATTGGATACTCCGTCATCTGCTGGCCTGGGTGGTTGGTTTCATCTTTACACTGTGCAGGTTCTGTCTCTTCAAAGAGAACACACTGTGCTTAAGGACAAAGATTATGGTGTTTAATTCCGTGCCTTTTGTAAAGTACTTTGCTTCCACTCCCCCATCGAAGTGTTGAACACGGAGCAGAGAACTCCATCAGTGTTGTTCCTGATTCGTTTATTTTGCAAGTAATTGTTTGCGTCTCAGCTGTGGCTCAGGCCCTGAGCTTGGCAGTGGGTCTGCAGCCAAAACCAGGCAGAGAAGGTTCCTGAGCTCAGGGAGGCAGCAGATCATGAGCGAGCAGGCTCGGGGCAGTGTAATTAGCGTCTGTGAGCTGGGAAGGAGAAGGTGGATCATCAAGAAAGGCTCTGCGTGAAGCCAGCATCCAAAGGGCATAAGGCGCTAAGGAGGCAAAAATCCAAGGGAAAGGAAATATGGTAGGGAAGCGGTTGCTTTCTAGAACATTCTAGAAGGTCTATGTGATTAAAGGATGCTGATGATGGGGAGAGGATGTCTGATCAGGTTTGGGAGTTACACAGCCCCAGTGCTGCCAACTGTTCTGAGGAGCTGGGTTATAATCTAACGTGTGGAGAGCCATGGATGGGATTAAACCGGAGGAGTGACAATAGGGGAGCAGGGATGAGATGCAGGACTGGTGAGGAAGGTGCTGCCACGGGCCAGGCGAGAGGAGAGGTGGCTCGTATCATCCCGGTGGTGGCGCGGATGACGAAAAGCACATGGAGTTGATGGAAGTTTGGCCGTTCAAACCGGCAGAACCTGTGAACGTGGGGACCACGTGGAGCCAGGGATGATTCCCACACCACTACCGTTTGGCTGCTGAGGTGGTTACTAGGGTCGGGGAGATGGCAGGCGAGACTGAGGTGAGAAAAGTCAGTCTTCATTTGGGGCATGCTGGGTTCGAGACACGTGTGAGTCATCCAGGTGAAGGCGTTAGAGGGGCTGTTGGTTAAACAAATCTCGGGCTAAGGCAAAACAGTCTGGACTCAAGAAATGAGTCAGTGTGGCCCTAAGATGGTATCTAAGGCCGTGAGAAGGGGCCAGAGCAGCCAAGGGCACAGGATAAACTGCCACGTGGGTCTGAAGCCACTGAAAGTCTCTGCAGACCGGTCCATGTGCCTCGGGCTCCCGAAGCAGGGTCCTTGAGGGTTGGGACTCCCATGATGCTCAAGGGGATGATGAGGCAGACCTGCCGGGGCAGAGGAGCTAAAAGCACGCAGATGGGGTGGGGGGAGCGGGGGGAACCTGCAGTTGCCCCCATGGGGTGAGTCCAGCACAGTCGTATCTTGAAAGCAATGTTGTGTCTCATGGAGACAGTTCATCATTATGCCACCCTTCGGGGACCGTCTGCGTGCAGCCTGGGTTTAAAGTGGGTTAAGGTATTAGCTGAAAAACAACAGAACTCATCAGTGTCATTGTGAAGGATTTTTTTTTGAAGAGAAAAGAAAGTTGATGATAATTTCCCAACAATATGCAACGATTGGGCCAAATCTGTTCTCCATGCGGCAGACCGTTCGACAGGGATATTTTGAGGAAAGATAATTACACTTTGTGTACAGGACAGAGCCAGTTAAAAGCAAATATATATATATATATATATTTTTTTTTAAGCACAACAAAGATTCAACCCATCAGCTTGTTTCTCACCCTTTTGTTCTATGCCTTGGAAAGCGGTTGAATGTGTCTTTTTCCTGTTTTCCTGTTTACTTTAGCACTGTAGCTCAAGTAGGTTACTTTTAGCTTAAAGCAACCTGAGGTTACTTTCAAGAGCTTCAAGTGTTTCCTTTTCATCAATATCTTTCATTGCATAAGTAATTCACTACCAAATTTTCATCCTTAAAAACCAAAACACAGTAGCCATGGCTAGTTTCTTTTTTAACCCCTGCACTCAGCTCTGTACTTACACCCCGGCTTTTGTGTCTTTTGTGTGGGTCTGTGGAAGCCCCTTTAAGGGGAATTTCCATGTGCATCCTTTGGAAAGAGCCACATGTATCCTTTGGAAATATATATGGTTTAAGTCTTTTGCACAAAATTGTTACTTTGTTTTCTGCTCAGATGCATTGTCTTACGGATCTTGCTGTGTCAGGCCCCCTTGAGCTGGGTAACGTTTTTGATTGCGGGCTGGGATTCTGTGTGGAGGAGAGCACTCTCCCCGGCCAGGCCTCCCTGTGTTTGTTTCTGATGCTTTTGCCGACGGCAACAGGCTGCCAGGAGCCTCCCTGACCTGCCTCCTGTGTTCCATGAGTCTCCCAGGAGCAACTGTTCAGTCAATATTTTTTCTCCGAAGAGTTCGATTTGTGGCCACAGATTCAAACCTCACATGCCTTTGCAAGATTCTTCCTTGGTCCTGGGCTTGGCGTTAGATGTGCTTGCATCCATTGTCTCGTTTAAACCTTCAGGAACTAGTTGTGGGGGGGTGGGGGCGGGGGCTGTTATGTGCTATTGTTAGGGGTGAGGGGCAAGAGATTCCAAAAGGGGAAACAGTCGTTTCAAGGGGACACGGTGAGCAGATGGTTGGGCAGGGCTGGCAGCCAGGTGGTCAGAACTGACCCATGTCACCTCCATGCACAACCACTTCTAGTCATGGGGAGGGAAGGACTTGGAAGTCATACCTCCTAGGTTCTGAATTCATTTTTGCCCTTCTTGGAGGGGTGAGGCACGAGACTGCGCTGTGTCGCTTCATCCTTTCCAGCTGTGGCTTTCTCTCCGGAGGCAGGGCTCCAAATAGTACAGAGGTCAGAGGGTCCGTGACCTGTGGTTTATTTCATGGATCCAACACTGTTGAGCTTTCAAAGGTAAGAAGCGTTGGATATTCAAATCTTTATACTTTCACGGTGTGAACTAGCGCAGTACCTGTCCCCGGGGTGGGGGTCCCCTTTGTACCAGCAAGGGTGGGCCACTATCGCCAGGACAGACTGGCCTCCAGATGACCAGGGCACCGACCCAGAGGTCCTTTCTTTCCTCCCTCCCGCCCCCTCAGAATATGTACTGCCTGAAACGTCTCTGGGCCTTGCTGTCAGGTGAAAGAGGTGGTCTAGATAAGGGGCACTTGTTTCATTTTGCATCACATGGGGCCTAGGACGTGGGTCCCCTTTCTCTGGTAATTTGCACGATAAACTTGGCTTGGGAGTTGGGGTGAGCATTGGGGCCTTCGGTATAATAGGAAATAGGAAGGTGCTTTTCAAGCACCTTCTATGTATCACAAACTATGTTAAAGCTTCACTTAAAGCTTTAGAACTCTTTAGGTTGCAAGTTCCAAAAGCCTTACCTAAACTTTCGCAAGCAGGAAAGGTGATTTATTGGCTCATGAAACACCTAGTTCCAGCTTCAGGCATGGTTGGATCCAGGAGCTCAGATGGTGTCATAAGGACTCAGTCTTCCTCCCTTCAGCATTTTCCACTGGTTGGCTTTCTTCTCAATTCAGCTCTTGTGGTGGTTATATGGCTGCCACCCATTCTGAGCTGATGTCCGATTCTTCGAGTAATTTAAACCGAGTACACAAAAGAAGTCGAGTCAGGCCCTCTTTGGCCTGACTGGTCTGGATTGTGTAATGTGTCCATCCTTAAACTGATGAACTGTGGCCAGGAGATGCATTATTTTCATTGGCCACACCCAGGTCAGATGTCCTTCCTCGAAGCCAGGGACGAAGAGAGAGTCCCCACTCAAGTCCCTCGGACTGAGAGGAGGTGAGATGCCAATTCCATGCGAGAAAAGCAGAGCCGGTGCTGGGTTATCAAAAACCCCGGATGCCTCACGTTCCCGAAGTGCCGTGTTCGGTTCTCATGATAATTTCGTGGAGAAGGACTGCCAGTCCTCGGTGAGATGGAGAGGCAGGTGTTCTGAGCGGTTAACGCACCTGCTACCCAACCACACAAGCATCGGAGAAGCTGGTGTGGAGTCCGGGCTCCACCGTAGCTGTGACCATTTCGCTGGAAGTGCCCTGCTCTGGCCTCCCCCCCGACCCTCCTTCCTCAGCCTCCCCCACGCCCCCAGCCCTGAGGGCGACCCATGCCAGCCACGACTCGTCAAATCGCCAGCCACGACTCGTCAGATCGCCTTGGCATTGCCCCTGCCTGGCTTCCTGGAATGGCACACTCAGCGAGGCCGCGGAGGCTGGCCCGCTCACAGTCTCATTAAGGGAAATCTTTACTGCACCAGCCCGTGGAGGCCTCAAAACTATTGGTCTTTCCAACTTCGCATCAAGTGGCTTGTTCTCAAGGGTAAAGCAAGGCTTATACATCACGGGGACGGCTCCCCCGACGCACCTCCACAGCTGGAATATGAACACAAGGCTGTTTGCTTTGTTCAACAACACAATTAGTGAAAATCAAAATGTCTACAGAGGCACTCACTGTAGTAAATTATTAGGTAATTAACCTTAATGCTCTCTGCTCTGAATCACCGACTTGCTTTTGCTCTGGAGCGGCGGAGAGTATTTCTCAGGCATCCTAATGCCTGAATGCAGCACGGCTCCCTGGGAGGCACAGCCAATCTGAGCACATCGGAAGGGACTCGGGATGGAGCAGATTCCAAAAGGGAGGGGAAAGGAGAGCTTTCCATGGGAAGAAAAACACAGAACCTCCAACATCCAGCCTAAACTGACGAACTGGGGAGCAGAGGCGGCCGTCGGAAGCAACCTCTCACCCACACTCTCTTTCCACCAGCAAGTTCAAGTTCAAGTCCTTATCAGGTCATGCTTGGGCTACTTGGCGAGAAAGCGTCTACACGGTCTCCTGCCATCTCTGCTCTCCCATCCATTGTGCCAGATTAATCTGTTTGAAGCACAGGAAGTGTAACAGCCCCTAATTCATGAGCCCTTTGCTGGTTCCACCTCGCTAATCAACAACATCTGAACATCTTGTAGAGGTTTTTGATTCGTCCTCAATCTAGCTTTCAAACCATCTCGCTCTCGTGGCTCAACAAGGTGCCTTAGGGCAGCTGAGCTCAGCCCTGCACCCCCTTCCCGGGGCTTCCCCCAGAAATATGCTCCTTCTAGGGCTGGGATGCTGGGAAGCTGCGGCATGCCAAGGGTTAAGAGCAAAGGCTTGGATGGAGTGCATGGGTTAATTTTCTCCTCATCTGGGGACATTTGTTGTTGTTATTATTATTATTATTAGTAGTAGTACTATTTTGAGAGAGAGAGAGAGAGAGAGAGAGAGAGAGAGACAGACAGACATTGATGTGAGAGACAAACATTGACATGAGAGAGAGAAACATCAATTGGTTGCCTCCCGCACGTGCCCCGACTGCAGATCGAACCCTCAACCTTCCAGTGTTCGGGAGCACATTCCAGCCGAAGGAGCCACACCAACCAGGGCGGAGTCATGCGATCCTGCTTTCCTTAGCCACTGATTCTGTCACCTCGGGCATGTTACTCACCGCCTCACACTCAGTTGCCTCGTGCTAACAGAGTGACCTCAGACGGCTGTTGTAAAGATGGAAACAATGCATGAAAATACTTGGAAAATGACTCAGTGCTTTTTACATTGTAGTAAGCACCCACATTTTGATCTCGCCCCTGTTGGTCATGTCATTAGAGCCACACGCCCCTGTGGTAGCAGCTTCCAGGAGCGATGGCAGGGCCGGGTGCTAGGACCCTGCGAGTGGGCATTGGGTAAGGCAGAGAGAGGTAGGGCTCGGGAGCTGGCCTGAGCCTGCCTGCGGGGGTGGGTGTGACTGACACTCCATCAGAGCAAGAGGCTGGGAAGAATGGGTGACCAGGAGGAGGAGCTTGGAGAGGCTCCTAGAAGGCTGAGCACAGAGGCAGGGCCTTGCTGTGGGGCAGCTCCGCCTTTGGCTACCGACAGCGACAGCGAGGCTGCTGATAGTGGAGCTGATAGTGGAGGTGATAGTGGAGGTGAACAGGTGTGCAGGCCTACGCGATCCGCACCCAGGCAATGCTTTTTAACAAATGGTCTGAGCTGTTTGAGAAAGGCGCATATTCTCCTTACAAAGAAGACTTTATGTGTAAAGCGAAGGTCTGCTCTGATCCGCTCTCCTCCTCCTGAGGGGTAACTCCTGCTCTGAATGTACTTCCTGGCATCATCTGTTTGTGTATCTACGCGCATCCATAGAAATTACAGAGAGTTTAAAAGTGTGTTTGTACGTGGCATCATGCCTTTCCTGTTGTCCTGGAACTTATTTTTTTCCACTTGATAATAGACCTAGGAGAATTAATAGCTCATAAGTAGCAATGAGCTATTTCTTCTCCATAGTCTATTAGCATACGGTCTACAGACCTGCTATACACCCCCCATTTCTATACAGCATTCTGCACTGCGATCAACCCTTGCTGTACCCCTTGCTGTACCCCTGGGCATTAGGGTTGATCCGTGTTCTTTTTTTGCATCCCATCACTGGAGCCAATGCATCCATTTTGATTGCTACCAAATTCTGCGGTTGAATAAGTACTTATTGAGCATCTATTATGTGCCAGGTACTAAGACAGCTGTTGGGGACGTGGCACCACCCTGCCGTTACCAACTCTACAGTCTCATGAACAGCTGATGCAGGGGGTGTTCTCAGGACAGGGGAGTGGTGTTTCCCTTACACTGGGTGTGTCCTACGCCGGGAAGCAAAATGCTCCAAATCGGGTAGTTTCAGAATTATCCTTGAAAAAACCCTGATTTGTTTGTAAAATGGTTGCTCACTGATGGTGGTTCTACTTCTAATTTTTTGACTTTTTAAGGGCGTGAAAGCGATAGGCATTCAGTAGAGACTATACTTTGAATTTTGATCTTTGCTGGGTTTCCGATACTCAGTACCGTACAGTCTCACAGTGCTGGGCAGTGAGCCCAGCTTCCGGTCAGCCCCACAATCACGACGGGAAACAATCAGTGCCCCGCAGGGCGCTGTCGCCAGCATTATCGGGATACTGTGTTGTGAGGTTCTCTGATTTGCTATAATTTGGACTGGCCCCCATAATATGATCCTAGTGAATACTTTATAGAAAGTCCTCACAGGAGCCAAGGGAAAGTTCAGAAACTGGAGGGGCCGCCCCATTAGTTCCTGGAACCAGTACCCAACTAATTCAAGTGATGCTTCTTGACAGCAGATGATTTTTAGTATTTTTTTTTTTTTTGGCTGTAAGTCTTCCAAAATCAGGACTTTTGTTTTGTTGTTCCCAACAACAAAACTGATTTCCTGACGCCCAGAGATATAGCTTTTTCTCATGTCAATTTTTTAGACAGTGTTCTCTGACTTTGAAATTACTATAATTCATTTGACGGATAGACAAATAAGAAGGTAAAACTTGGGTTCTTATTCCAGAATGATTTGAGCTCATTTTAAAAAAATCCTTTCCTAAGAAATCAATGGCTAAAAAAGAAAGACTTCTTGTTTCAAGATGCATGGCGAAGAAGTTAAGGCTTTGGAAAATAAATGATTTATGGCATCAATAACTGGCTCTTCCAGAGAAAACCTGGGGCGGGAAAATGTCTGGGCAAGAGGGGAGTGTGTAATCCCAAAGGGACGGTTTTGAGACTTTTAAGTGAAAGGGTTAAGGACGAAGGTTGAATGGTGACAACTGCACCGCGTCTGTGACGTGACAGGTCTCAAACAGGCCGATTTGTCCTTGAATCCCGTGCAGGCATTGAGTTTCAGGGTGACTACGCATAGTGAGGCTCTTCGTGTCTTAGCTAACTCCCGTTTTCTTTGGAGTATTGCGCGGTTGTTGAGCTCACGCAGGAGGGGCACGCTGCGCAGACAGCTGGATGGGATAAAATGGGCGTGGTCGCCACGAGGGCGTGGTCAACTGGGGAAGGTGCCTCTGGGTGCGCGTGGCTCCCTCTGGGAGATCGGCGGGCAGAACGGTGACTTGCGTGGACCCTCAGCCACACTAGGTGTGGTCGTGCCAAAGCCGGCCTGACATTCTGCTGCGTGAACTCCGTTTCCAAGCCTCACCGTCACTGCAGGAGAGGGGCCCCAGGGATCCTAGCGCGAACTCAGGCGTGTGCATGTCTTAGCAAACAGAAGTGAAAGAGCAGAAAAACTGGAATCCGAGCTTCACCAGAGAACTCGCTGGAAAGGAGAAAGCATGCTGGTCATGCTTCTCTTGAATTCAGATGCGAAGCCCAAGCAAGGCTTGCCTTTCGCAGCTCAACCAGCAGTGGAGGTGAGTTGTAAAGCTCACAGAGGTGATGAGATTTGCGTGGGGTTCCCATAATCAGGCGAACATA
Organism: Anoura caudifer; assembly: GCA_004027475.1. Lineage (NCBI taxonomy): Eukaryota > Metazoa > Chordata > Mammalia > Chiroptera > Phyllostomidae > Anoura > Anoura caudifer. The sequence goes on along the minus strand of PVKU01004283.1, from coordinate 39,040 downwards.
CAGTGTGGCTTTCAGAGAAGCGGAATGAGGCCCAGGCCTGTTAACTCGTTACGGGCGCCCTCTGACGGGCCAGACGTGCGTGCTCTGGGCGTGGGGAGCTGGGCTGTCTCCTTTCCTCTCCATTCTCTAAGACCCACCTCCTTGACTTCCAGTGACTAATATCACCATTGTTTTTGTCTGAGAAACGTACTCGCTTAGAGTCTTATTCCCTATTCACTCATTATTTTGGGCAAAGCGAAGGGAAAAAAATTCTCGGACACATTCTTCTACCTCATTTAATGCATTTATTTTGTCATTGAATGTGAATGATTTTGTAAAAAAAAAAAAAAAATGAAGATAAAGGAAGGCCTTGGAAAATAAGAGTCTGCCGCTAGGGGGCTTCTACACCTAGAACCCTATCTCACAAATGCTGTTCATTGTGCCACATTTTAAAATTGTGTAAAAGTCGTTTATTTTTACTGTCACAAACAGTGCACAGTACGCATCTGTGTGTATGACTCTTTGTCAACACATTTGAGGGAAAACATCAAGTAACACTTTTGCTGGGTTAGAGACTCCGTAAATTTTAAATTTTAATAGACGCTGTCAAAGCGCCCTCCTGTCTCATTAGCAAGAACGTGCATGCCCAGTCTCACCAACATTTTGTATTTCAAGCTTGAACGTCTTTTTTTTTCCCCCCAATCTGTTGGGTGTTAGTGCCAGCTTGTCATTGTGCGATGAGCCAAAGAATGGTGGGTAAAGTGATTTAGCCTCATACGTGATGTTTGAACTTTTACAAGCAGAATGAACTCATGCATTACATATGAAATTTAAACTTATTTTTAAAAATATACTTAAAAATGCATCCACGTACTTGAGGTTCAGTGTTGACCCTTGCTGTGTAGTGGCGACCCTCTGAGCTATCAGCACCACGATGGGGAGGGAGATGCCAAGGGCAGGCCAATGTCAGGAGCGACAGAGTCCTTAGGCTGGCGGCCAAAACCTGGTGCTTAGATTGGAACTGGAGTCAGGGTCTGGCTGGGCTGCGCTACAAAGTCAATAGCAGAAAAGATGCCAAACTGGAGAAGCCAAGTGAAGGAGTAAGAGTCTGACAGCAAGTCATCAAATCACCAGCCCCTGGGTCTGATGAGAAAGCATGGTAAGAAGGTAGCAGAGGTGCCAAAGGGTTCAGACAAATCCAGGCAGGTGAAGCTCCGGGACAGCCAGGGGAGGAGAGCAGGCGGGAGACATCCTGTGCAAGTCGGGAGTCTGCCTCCTGGGGGCGCCCTTGCTGGCCTTAAAAACACAGATGTCCGCCGTCAGCAAACTGTGCTCTCAATTTCTCATAGTGTCTCTTTCCAGTGTCTGGGTCCCCTTCACAGACCTGAAGCTAATTGGTAATTACACATTGATAACTTCTCTTCCTAGCCTCATCTGTGTAGCCGAGAGGTTGGGGAACTGTGAGGAGCCAGCTAGTCAGTATTTGAGTCTTTGGGAGCCAGCCAGTCTCTGCCTCAACAAGTCAGCTTGGCCATCGGTTCAAGACAGCAGTCACAGACGCCACATAAATGAATGAGTATGGCTGCATTTCGATAAAGCTTTATTTAAAATAACAGGTGGTGGGCCAGGCTCAAACTGTGGGTTTTGGTTTTCTGACGCCTGGTCTAGTTTGTGAGATGAGGATAATAATAGTTCTGATCCCCGCTGTGGATTCAAAGACAGAGAGCGAGCATGCAGGTAAGCTACTTAGTTCAGGGCTTGGCTTAGAGCTTTGATTGGTCTGTTTTCTTAATTTAAATGTTTAACATACATCGATTAATTTTGTTATGATCCCTGTAATTATTCTTTATGAGCCTGGGCCATGTTTCTTGTCATGAATTCTAACTGTGTACGTCACTCAATCTTATGGAATTCTAAATACTTAGAATTTCCCCCCTGAGGTGTCCAAGTGATTTTAATAAAGACTGAACATATTCCTGAAAGCAAACCAATGATTTTTTTTTTTTATAGAAGAGGTACGAAAAAACTGAGTTTGCTAATTGTTCTTGGTTGAGGACATTACCTGGCCTTTGATCTTTAGCCAGGCCCTGGGCAGTACATGGATTTCCAATTCAAATGGGACCTCAAGCTCAGTGACCTCATGGAACCATGACAGAGATGTCCCATGCCCAGAATACCCGAGGTCAGAGCACCCTAGAACCGATTCGAAGCTATTTCCCCAAGTGTTCCTCTGCAAAGCAAAGGCATATCCTGATGTGTTTGGCTGTTGGAACTGACCTGTCTTGTAAGTGGTAGCTTGATTTGCTGTTTTATTAAATCTGATGAAGTGCGTTTGCACCTTAGCAGAGAGACTTAGCAGGCATTCCAACTTGTTTGGACAGCCGCCCCCAAATTGTAGGAATTATTCTCTCATTAATACCATTGTTTGCTATTTGAGCTAAGGCGTGTGGTGAGTGCATTATAATTAGGCTAAAACCAAAGACAAATGAACAGATTAGTTCATTGTCACAAGAAAATTTGCTCCAGAGTCATTTTACACCGTGTCAAGATGCAGAGAAGCAGCTAAGGGGGCCTGGGTACCACGCTTGTGTGTTATTACGGTTGCGTCTGACAATTTATTATGACAAATGTATATTTGCGGTATTCGGTATCTTCTGAGAGTGCAGCCGCAAGTCCTGCCATTGTCCCTGAAGAAGGGGGCTCTAGAATCACAAGAAAGAATATAAAGCTTCAAATGTAAAGCTTCTGTTGAAAAGAAATGTCAAAATATTTTTAATTCTGAAGTGAACAATTGGATAATTTTCTCAGTTCTACTTTTTCCCTGGAATAAAAGATTCAGTGTCTAATTAGGCTAATTAGGGTGGTGGTCAAGAGCTCAGGTTTGGAGACCCCAGGGAGAGGGTTCAGGGTGGGCAGCCCCAGAATGGGCCACGTTGGCGTGTGGGTTCTTTAGGGCTTAGGACAGTCAGCCCAAGCAGACTCAGGGGGAGCTTTTTTACCTTCTCCTTAAGTGCCTGGAGGAATTTAGATAGAGAAGAGTGCTATTACCAAAAATAACTCCTTTTTTTTTTTTTTTTTTTGCCTGAAAGTTGTATCTGCAAGGCAGGGTGAACACATTTGCTCGCCAAACACCTGCTGTCCCCATCTTTCTGTGAATTGTCTTCCTCTCCTCAGAGACCCCAGACCCCTACCCCCTTCTCATTAGCTCAGGATGGTGTATACGTCTCACGTCTTTGCGGGGCTTCTGTACGTCTGAAGCTAAATTTTTTCTGTTAGTCTGTCTTTATGTTGATTGAGTTTTCAGGCCTGCTGAAGAACCTTAGAAGGGAGGAAAGGAAACTTTATCCTGCCCAATGCCATCTTTCTAATTATAGACCAACAATTAGCTATCACAGTCTGGCGTGGAAGAGGGTGTAGGAACTGAGACATGTCGAATGGGACCCTAGGACCGTTGTCAACTCACTGAGTGACCATGGGCCTCGAATAGATGAGGGACACAGGGGTGTCCAATCTCTTGGCGTCTCTGGGCCACACTGGAAGAAGAAGAGTTGTCTTGGGCCACACGTGAAATACACAAACACGAATGAAAACTGATGAGCAAAAAAAAAAAAAAACAAAAAGAGCTTTAAGTAAATTTATGATTTTGTGTTGGGCCACATTCACAGCCTCCTGGGCTGCATGTGGCCTGTGGGCGGTGGGTTGGACACCCCTGGTAGGGAAACCCACTCATCCGGGCTTCCCAGGTCTCTTGTGGTGTTAGTGCCAAGAGTACGTGTGTGCTGGGAACCACCTCGGTCCCAGGCAAGCCGGGACAGTCGGTCATCCTGTCTCTAAAATGAGGCTACACACACACCAAACCATTAAAAGGATGAGGGATAGTCGTGGCTCAGTGAGGTCGAGCCCATTTACGTTGGATGAGTTATTTAACCTCCCCGCGTTCCCCTGGGAACAGGACGTTAAAATCTACACCGCTGCACTCTAACCACAGGATAGGGGATGTCACAGGCGGTAGGCACAAGGCATACATCTTGCAAAAACAACCTGTAGCTGCCTTGCTGTGAATAAAAGATTAAAAAAAATATTGTGAGCCCCAAGGAGATTAGACCGAGTCAGGGAGGGGGTGTGTGTATTTGTGTGTATATCTTTTTTAATGAATGCATATTTTCAACAAACATCTATGTGTCAGACACTGTGCTTTTTTCTTCGTGAAGCTTATAGTCTCCTGGGAAGACAGACGGTATTAAAAAAAAATCACACAAATAGATGGAAAATGACAACTGTGATAAGGTAACAGAGGGCCGTGGCATGATGCTGCGGGAGCATTTAGTGGGCGGATCTGACCTGCTCAGGAAGAGGCCGGGAATGGTTTCACAAAGGCCCTGGCTGGGTGGCTGAGTCAGCTGGAGTGTGGTCCCACACACCAAAAGGTTGTGGGTTCAATCCCTAGTTGGGGGGGCACAGGGGGCAACACATGGGTGTTTCTCTCTCTCTCTCTTTATCTCTCGATCTCCTCCACTTCTCTGTCTCTAAGATAAACATATCCTTAGGTGAGAATTAAAAAATAAAATAAAAAAAGAATTGAATTTGCTAAGGAGCTGAGGAGTAAGCTGGGCCAAAAGAGAAAGGAAGACGCTCTCAGCAGGAAAGTGTCTGTGTCCGCCAGGAGCGTGTGAAGGGGCAGAAATCAAAGCCCAGCAGAGATGTCAGCAGAGAAAGGCAGGTGAGAGGTGCAGGGGAAGGGAGTCAGGACCGACCCCGGGGGCCTCGCAGACCCCTGGAGGGAGTGTTCGTGTTACTGTCGCAGAGCAGCCGGAGGGCGCTTCGATAGAGTGAAGTAAAAAAGCAAACGAGCAGACGAACATCTTGAATCTAATCAGGACCCTGAACTGCCTGGCTTCAGGGAGGGAGAGGGGAGAGGGACAGGCTAAATGTCACCACTAGGGGACAACCAGCCAAATCCAGAATACGGGGTATTCTGCAGGGCAAATGACCTGGGCCGGTTCTCTACCAAATCAGTGCCCCGGAAATGAAAAGCATGGGGGGAAATGAACGCAGAATAGAAAGGCCTCAAGCATCATAATGACTCAGTGCACAGCATGGACTTTGTTATACACATGACCCAACTGTAGAAAGACAGCTTTGGGTCAATCGAGGGGAAATTTGAATATGGACTCAGAGAGGATATGAGGAAATTGTCCATGCTGATAGGGATGAGGACCATCCATGCTGAAGTACTACGAGAAATGCCATGATGCTCGGGATGCGCTTTAAAATTCTCTGGCCAAAAATATGTGGAGGGTTGAGCATATAGACAAAATAAAATCGATAAATAGTTATAAATTTTGAAGCTGGGTGATAGACTGATGGCAGTTCATTGTACAGGGTGGGGCAAAAGGAGGTTTACAGCTGTGAGTACTTAAACCACAGAGTTTATTCTTGTGTTGTTATTTATTAATGATTGTGTTAGTTTCCATACAAACAGCTGCAAAGCTACTTTTGCTCAGCCCATGTAGTATCTCCTCTACTTACTGTATGTTTGAATATCACCATAGTCAGAAGTTAGGTTTAGAAATGGTGGTAGACAGGTGGCGACATGATCAGGTCTGCATTTTAAAAAGTTTCTCTGGCCCAGTTTTGAAAGAATCTGTCATTTGAGAAGCACAGATTTGAGTGAATGACAAGAGGATGCATCCCAGGGTAAGAAAAAGCTGAACAGAGCTGCAAACTCTTTTGTTTAATTACAATGCAGGGAGAAAGGGGTGGAGAATGGAGACAGACTGGTTAGTTGGCTGTTCATCCAGAGAGCTGTTGGCACCCAGTCATCTCTTCATGTTTCTGCTGGAAGCAACAACTCAATTTTGCTTCAGGAATCTCACCCCCTACATATCAGCGCATGGCTTCACCCCAGCCAGCTCCAGAGAAGGGAGTACGACTCCGATTTGGCCAATGAGAATGCAGCATTGCCCTGATTAGCATGGAGATTGGCTCATGGAAGGCAACTTGCTTCCTTTGAACCAATGAGATGAAGACCTGGGACTTTTGCTGAAGCTCCTGAGAAAGAAGCACTCATCTTCCCCTGGGCTTCCTAGCTTTGAGCCTGGTGCTGCAGGGGGCACCTGGCAGAGAAAAAGTGACCACAGAGGAAAGGAGGGTTGGGGGCTAGAGAGAGCAAGAAGTTAATCCTGATGCTGTCATTTCAGACTGGGGATCCAGCCAGGTCTGTGGGGAAGTTACACTTCAACTTTTCCGGGTTTGTGAACCTCTCTCTTTCTCTCTCCTTTGGTCAATTTGGGCAGGTTTCTTTCACTTGCAAACAGATAAGTTCTAAGCAATTCAAAGTCCTGGAACATTCTGCTGCTTTTCCACATTCATAGCTTTGTGTGCCCCTCCCCGTAAGGATTCCACAACTTGTTTTCAAAGTTTCTCAGTTTCTATCAGTAGCTCAATTTCTCTTCCGTGATCAGCCCACATTCTCCTTTACCTCACAATAAATCTTTCACAATTTTAAATTTCTATGTTCACCAACTGCTCCTTAATGGCAACCAGGTATTCTATTGAAATCATTGTATACAGTGATTAGTAACCTGCAAGATAATTTCAGTTAATTTTAAATTTAAAATCCATCATGCAAAACAAGTTTGGATCAGAGTAGAGCTGCCGACAAAAGAAATGAATCCGAGTGTGAGAGAAGCCGCGCACAAGCCTGGAAATAAAAATGTGCAGATTTCTCAGGGAATAATCATTGTCTCGGTTTTTACTTGTAATTATAATTTAATTATGAACCTACCTTGGCAACATTTTAAAAGTATGTAGTTAGCATCTGAGTGCTTTCCATATAATTATCTATTATTGAACCTGCTCATTACGGAGTGCGTGCTGCATAAATTACTGTGCTTTGTGTAAAAATATTTTTCACTTCAGGTTGACTTGAAATAAAATAAGACAAATTACATGAATGGTACTTAGTGGCACTCTGAACTTGACCATCTTGAAGAATGGAGCAGAGGTGTGTACTCTGGCTTGGTTTGTTGTTATCAGTGAAGATTATTTCTAGAAACCCAGAAGATTTTTTTCCCTAAGAATTTACTTCTTTTCTCATTGTTCCTCTGGAGAAAACCTGAGAATCCTGCTTCAGACACCGCTAGACCCTTCAGCACCATGGGAGAGAGTCAGTGAAGATTTTCTTCCCAGCGTGGGTCAGACTGTAGAGCTGTAGTTTGTGACACCATGAAGAGGCTCAGCTGACGCAATCATGTCCGGGGGACAAAGTCACCAAGGAGAACCAAAGGGAAGTGAAAGCAATCCAAATGTCCATCATCTGATGAAGGGGCAAGCCCACGCGGTCCATCCATGGAGTGGAGTATTGTTCAGTTGTTAAAAGGAATGAAGTATTGACTCACTCTACAACCTGGGCCAACCTTGAAAACGTCATGTTGAGCGAGAAAGCCAAGCACAAAAGACCGTTTATATAAAATAGAATTCCACTTATAGACAATGTTCAGAATTGGTAAATCTACAAAGACAGAAAGCGGATTAGTTGGTTGCCAGGGGCTGGAGGGAGAGCGCTGTGAGGAACGCTTACTGATAGGTGTGAGGTTTCTTCGAGGGGTGATGAAAATGCTCTGGGATTAGATGGTGGTGATGAAGGCAGAGCCTCACGGGTACCCCAGGAACTGCTGAACTGCACACTTTAAAAGGATGGACGTCATGAGATGTGAATTACATCTCAATAAAGCTATTATTTAAAAAAAAAATAAGAAAGCACCAAAGGGAAGATCATGCTTGATCTGAGCCTGTGAAATTCTTTTTCCTGAGGGCCATAATCTGGGACTCTTCACTCTAGGTCCCAAAGGGATGCTCCCTGCTGCTCTAAGGAGCATGACCTTTGACCCAAGGGGACTTCAGCGGAATAAATGACAGCACCAGCATTTGCTAATTGCCAAGGGTAGGGGTCAATAGGGACGAGGGCGTGTTGGAAGACAAGATTCTTGATGACCTCTTGGACAATGATTCTAGAACTTTTTAAATAATAGAACTTGATTGCAAACATATTTGTTTATTTTTGAAAACATAGGGTTAAATGACTAGTCCTGTCAATTGCATCTTGTATACTTACGCCTTTTGTTTAGCTTCCTCTAGCTCGGAAGTCCGTCGTCAGGGCCATTTTGTCCCCCTGGGGGTATTTGGCCATGTCTGGAGACAGCTTTGGTTGTCGCTCCCGGAGGGAGGTGGTGGAGGCCCGGGAAGTTGGGAACCTACCCTACAAAGTACAGGACAGCCTCAACAACGAAAATCACGGCCAAGTTCTCGATCGAAATGTCAGCAGAGCCAAGACTCCAAACCCATGACCGAATCCCCGGGGCCAGAACCCCACCATCGCTCAGCTGAGTGAGCGAGTGCCTTCCCCTTGGTTCCCATTTGCAGAGCGGGGTGAACGAGACGCCTACGGTCTCCCAGCGCTCCCCCCGCGTCCACTGCAGACCGTCGCTAGAATCATCTCCCAGAAACGCTCATCGGGTCATTTCACGCTGTGTCCACTGTGGTTGTTTCCCATCGCGGCTGTTTCAACTTAGCACACACGGGGGCGGGGCGGGGGGCTTTAAAGAGCAGCTTTTTGTTATTTACCATTTGCCCACCCACACCACGGACAATGCGCAAGGCAACCAACCACCCACGGTGCCAGGAAACGCAAATTATTCACACCCAGGAGGGTCACCCCGCATTTCGGCAGGTGGGTAGCGCTGGCCCGTGTTGTTCGAGCGCCTTCCCCTCACTGCTTTTCGAACGAGAGTAGTTGCCAGTGAAATCCAGAAACACTAAGTCTGACGTATTAGGCTTCTACGTGTTTACTTCCTGCCGTGGGGGCTTAAATACGCAAGTGCTGACGGTGGTCGCATTTTTCAACTTTATGGCCACGCAAGGTTTTTCCGCAGGTGGGTGTGGAGAAGAATTGGTACCTGCTGGTGGTGTGACAACAGGCTGAGACTCTTTCTCTCTCCATTAATTCTAAGAAGGAGAAAGTTTGAGGCAAAGATAAATGAAAATTACTCAGTAACTGAAAATTTATTACTCCCCACATCTCCTGTCTTGTCTGGGTAAATCAGAGATACAACTACAGGTAATGAGATAATTAAAAACAAGTAAATATATGTGTGAGGTGCCTTCTACCATTAAGCCCAAGGAATGTGTCTGGTTGTGAAGCCTGGCTCTGTATTTTGAAATGTCATATCAATTATAAGAGACACTTTTACAGATCTCCCTGAGCAAAATTTATGTAAAACTATATTTTTATATACTACATGAAGTGCTAAAGTATAGATTTAATCAAAACTGTAAATAAGACTAAAGGTAGGCTGTAAGTATGAAATATGCAGCCATAAAAATATTTAGCCAAATTTTAAATCAGTTTCTTTCTGAATTATCTTGGCTGCCCTATTCCTGGCATATTCCTCAGCCCCAACCTGCTCTTCCTTCTTTTCCACTTAATGTTCTTTCGTTGGAGAGAAGACATTTTGGGGAAAAGAATCACAGCGGTTTCATGTTCCTGCATTTGTGGGGAAAGCAGTGTGAATTTACAGAGTGTATTTCTGCCAGTGCTCCGAACTGTATCTCTCAGTCCCTCCCTCTTTCCAGGAGGCCGTGTGGGTAACCGAGTAACCTCAGGCTTCGGTCTCCGGCTGGGACTTGGGTCTGAATCCTGCCTCTGACCCCAGCAAGTCACTTCCTCTCTCTGGGTCTGTGTTTTCTCATTTGTACAGTGGGGTGAGTGGTGCCCACCTCTGGGGGGTTGGTTAGGATGAGAGGCGGGGAGCCCGGGCAGCCCGCCCTTCCACGGTTCTGTGATACCTGCATTGCTTCTCCTCCTGTCTTCATGGGGTTGAGGTACCAGCCATCTCTGGAAGTTATGGACCTGACTGCGTGCGAGGGACATCCCATTACCAGTGTCATCATTGTGTCCTTGACAAATTAACCGGAGCGACCCATTGTCTCAGAGTCAGAAGGAGCTTCCTGCAGAGGGATTCCTTGCTGTATTTTCTTCCAATCCCACTGCTCTGCAGGGATTTCTAGGGGGTCCCCTTTGTCAGATGCTTTTGCCCTGACTCCCAGAATCAGGCTATCCCAGCACGCAGAGGACAAATGAACCATGGGAGTGGGAGGGCGGAGGAAGGCCGGAAAAGTGTGGTGCATGAAAACACGGTTGGGGGGGTGACCAACTTGTCCTGGTTCCCCCCCGGGACCGTCCTGGTTTTAGTGCTGAATACCCTGTGCCCCTGGGAATCCCTCTGTCCTCGGTGACTCAGGCTGGCTGGTTAGCCTGCGCTGCCGTCAGCAATTTTAATTCTGGGATGGGAAGGCTTGTGGTCACGTCGGGCTGGGGGTGGGGTTGTGGGGTGGCCGTTAATGGGCATGGTGTTCCTTTTTAGGGGGACGGAAACTTTCTAAGATTAGATGATGCTGATGGCCAACGACCCCATAAACACACTGAAATGTCGACATGTCCTCATAAACCAGGTGAATTTTATAACATGTCTCTATAAAGCTGATTAAAATTGATTGTGAGATTCTATTTTCATCGTAAAACACTTGATTGGATAGAAAAATAAGAATGCTCTGCTCACAAAATGGATGTATACATTAAGAATTTGAACTGAATTGCCCATCAAATTAGAAAAGATTTATTAAAATTGGCAATAGTCCGATTTGACGAGGACAAGGGCAAACCCTTTCATGGTCGACTGGTCACAGTGTGAATTAATAAAAGGTGTAAATAAAACATGTGGCCACGTGGACCAAAATGTATAATGTACATACTCTGACTCAGCAATTTCATTTCCGGAAATTTATCCCAAGCAGATAATTGTCAGTGTGCGAAGATATATGTGCAAAGATGTTCATCACAGATGGTTTATAATAGAAACAATGGCTTATAATTAGAAGCAATCTAAATTTTCATTAGTGATGGACTACTGAGGTGAGTTATAGCAATCCACACACTGACATACTCTCACTATGACAGCGGAGACGTGGCAATTCCCAGCCGTACCAACATCCAGGGTGACCGACTGTGCTGGTTTGCCTGTGCTAGTCCCTGTTTTAGTCTGGGTCCAGGAAAACCCCTCAGTCCCAGGTGAATAGAGGTGGCTGGTTGTCACAAACCTACAGAAAAACAGCAGGCAGGTGTCGCTGACAAGTCAGCGATGGCGGGATTTCAAGTCAGCTCGACTTTCTTAGGTAAGATTTTTTGGGTACCGCTTGCATGTTTAATTAATTACATTTGGTATCTCGTCGTTTTAATGTTCGACTTCCAGACGCCCTACAACATTGAGCATCTCTCCCTATGTTCATCTGCCGCCTGTGCACCCCCTTCGGGGAGGTGCCGCACACTTTGTGTGCAGAGGTCTGGAAGGCAGCTCTTCACTGGGTGCAGGAAACAGAAAACCCGTCTTCGGAGTAGCTGGAGCGTGCTTCCCCTCCATGTCTGTGGGGGGCCCGTGCTTCTGTCTGCCTGCAGCCTAGGCCTGCGTCTCCTGGTAACTGCCTCCAGTGCCTTTGGAAGAAACCCCCTGTCGGCATCTCTGCCGTCTTGGCGCTGCCACTTAAGGTGTGACACCCGGGCCACCCAAACTCAGCCAATCGAGTCGCTCTCTGGGTTTGAAGCTTAAGCAGGTAAAGACGAGGATGGGGAAAAGAGCTGAGTGTGAGTCGTGGCTCCCAGCAGTGGGATCCCCTAAACGGCTGCCCATTGGTTCCAGCTCTGAGTCCCTGCACGTCCCTGTTTCTGTCCTGAGGACTGATTGCTTACCTTTTCCATTCATTTAGCTCCCCCCACCCTTCAGCCTGCTGGAAGAATCCTTCTCTTGCTTTTCACCCAGCATGGATTTATGTGAATCGCATGCCAAGAACCCACACCATAGGTTTGTGAGCATCTTTTAAGACAAAGGCCACATCATCTTTGTTTTCCAAATTTCAAACGTAGTGTCTGAGACCTGGCAAGCTCTCAGGGGACTAAAATTATTGAACGTTTCCTGGGTGCTAGGCAGTTTATAAACTTTGTTTCATGAAGTACTCAGAAAGGACCCTCTGAGGTCGACATTATCATCTTCGTGGTCCATGAAACAAAGACCCAGAGGATACCTATCTCCCTCTGCACCACATGGTAATAAGGGATGCAGCCCACCTTGTCTGAGACCAGGACTATCCGTGCAGCGACACAGCGCTTCCCGCTCGCTGTACCTATTGGATGAATCGGTGGAGGAATGAGCGTGTAAGCAGGAGATAAAAGCAAGGGAACCCAGGGTGCGAGAGACTCCATGCAAGGGAAAAACCATATTAGGGGGGTTTATAGTGGTCAGCTTACACTCAGGTGATTTTTATTCCACATGTGGTCCACAGCGTGAACATCTCTTGGGGACATTTGTTAAAAGTGCAGATCCAAGAATTTCACTTTGGACCGAAGAACAGGAAACACCGTGTGCTCAGGAATCTGTACTTGGAACTCTGTGCCCGACTGATATGAGGACCCCACTGAGGGGGGGACCATAGTACTTATAACTTTGTGGGGGGGTGAGCTTGCAGTGACGTAGGACACGGTTTGTACGCTGGTCTTTGAGCTGGGTGACCTAAGCCAGAAAGCAGACACACACGCTTACACTATGAACTTTCACCTGGAGGGTGAGTTTTCTCCTTGTGACCCTTAGCAAGGTTTGTGTTGGGATCACTATTCCTTGAAGGGTCCCCGAGACTTCCCAACACTGCCTGCCCTATACGCCTTTCATAACACCCCACCCCAAAGGAAAAAAATCCCAGCAAACCCAAAGTTATCCTCCTCTTGCATTAGGAACAGAATCTTCTGGATTATGAGCCTCTCAATGGCCAAGATGTGATAATCTGTATCTATCTACCTATCTATCATTTATATCTCTTATCTATATCATATCTGTAATCTCTCCTTATCTATCATCTACCCACCTATCCACCTATCCATCCATCTCCACTAGGTAGCATAGTGCTGGCAAACAGCAGATGCTTACAGCATCTAATTTTACTTACTGCAAGGAAGGAAGTGGCGCATTTTGGAAGAGCATCACTTAATACATTGATTCAAATTGTATTTGCGGCCATTATCCTCAGCAAAACAGCAATCCTTAGCTTTCCTCACTTTGGAGACTCTTTCTACGGAAACTATAACACTCTAAACTACTAGATGGGGTAGGTGGGGGTCCCTCAGGCACTCTCTTTGAGAGGTTTTATTCATCTTTGTTGTTTTCTGAGACGGCGATAGTTGGGGTGAAATGATCAGACGGTTACTCGGCCAGGCAGCTGTGGGGTTAAATCCTGGTTTTGCCTCTTGATTCCTGAAGGCTGTTGAAGAGATCCATGAACCCCTCTAAGCCTTTCTTCCCTCACTTCATAAATGGAGAAAAGTAAGACCTGTTTTGGGGGGCTACTGTGCAGACTCCATGATGTAACAATAGGTATGAAGCCCTCGGACAGTGCCGGCCACAGTTCCCAGCTGCTGAATTCTGTTCCCCACCATTCCTCTTGTGCTGCATTTTGTCTAGGCAACTAAGATCTTACCTGAAAACATCAGAATCTTTGTCACCCATGCGTGTTTTGATACATGCAGACCCATCAGTACGTAATAGGACTTCTGAGGGTAAACTCTGTTTTAAACGTGGAGTTTTCTCTGTTTCTGCAGTAGCTGGACTCGCCTGCGTAGAGAGGGTAGCGACAGAGCAGTTTCAACATATCCTGAGTCTGTGAAACTCTGCTGATTTTCACAGAGAGGACACTTCTATTAATAAAATGGGACTCCAGTGCCTTCGAAATCTACATCAAAAAAAAGCCTCTCTGATTATACAAATAGTCTCCGCCTCGCTTTTTTGACCCAAAGCAAACCTGGAGCTCAATTACAGAACCAGGGTGCGAGGCACTGAAATGACATATTAGGTGCCTCCCATGCTCAGGGCAAAATAATCGGCTCTTCGCAGCCTCCGTAGGGCCCTCGAGCTGCCCGTTGCCGCGCAGGTTATCTTGCTCTCAGTGAAGGTCTCGGTGACTAGAGCGTCTCATCCCCGAGTTCCGCGCCCAGAGGAGTCTGCAATTGTTTCTTAAGAGCATTTATTTCCTCACTGTTGTTATTTTCCAAATGTAGGCAAAAGCTGGAGGACAAAGTGCATTCGCCGGTTCTTTCACGTACCCATCCTTCCTTCCTCCCATCCGTCACCCTTCCTTCTGTCTGTCCTTCTTTCAAGTAGTGTTTCTTGTGCCCCAGCTAGGCGGTTCTCCCATATGTTCAGCCCATTAGTATTCAGTGCCTGCTCTACGTTCGGGCTGTTGCGTTTGTTGAGTGCTGGAGATACGAGGGTGGGAAAAGACAGTCATTGCTCTTAATCTCGTGGGACGTCACGTTCAAGAAGGGTAGAGACGGAGAAACAAAACAGGCAAATGTGTGTAGATGCATATTAGCGTAGATCATGACAGATTTGATAAATGCAGTGGAAGGAAGGCCACGGAGGCACGAGAGCTCACAGTGGTAGCAGGGGACCCGTAATTCGATCAGGCAGGTCGGGGGAGCTTCCCCAAGGGAATGGCAATTGTGCCGAGGTCAAAGAATAAATAAGTCCATCGGCAAGAGAAGGGAGGAGTGAGTGTGAAGGTGAAGGGGACAGCGTGTCCTGGCCTGGGGTGGGGAGCGGGGATTGGAACTCCTGTGGGGAGCAGAGAGAGGCAGGGGAGGGTGGGAAAGGCACGGAGTTTGGATGTAGTCCTTAGAGGATTTGAAGGGCACGGGAGGGTGGACCCAGGGTGGCTGTCAGCTGAGGGCAAGGACAGGTGAAGGGGCAGCGCGCCTGTGCAGGGATCGGCTGGAGGCTTTGACAGTGAGCCAGTGACAGGTGCTGGAGGTCTGAGCTGAAGAGCGTGTTAAAACCATGGGACCGATGGAGAAATGTCAAGATCCTAAGCCCAGAAGGTAGCTGAAGGCAGATCTGATGGACAAATGGGTGCTTACGTGGCATAAATGGCAGAACAACAGGTGGTGTGGTAGACATTTGAGACAGGTTAGAGCTGATCCGAACGGCTTCTAGAGGACTTAACGTGGGCTGGGCCAGAGATGAGGAAGGGGGAATTTAGAGGACGTTGCAGACTGGTGGGAGCAAGTGAGCACAGCCATTGAGAAGGGCATTTGCATACTTTGTATAGAAGAAGCAGAGGAGGCAAAAGAAAAAAGTGCTGAGAGCCACGGTACGCAGCAGCTGTGACAGTCTTTCCAGACAAAGTGATTAGTCATGTCTCTCTTGATTTTATGGCAGAAGACCAGCTCAAATTGACTCAGTGCAAACAGTAAATCTGTTTGCTGATGTAAATGAAAATTACGTGTGTAAATGGCTTCAGGTCAAGCTGGATCCAGGTGCTCAAATAATGGCACTAACATCTTCCCTCTTTTCATCCCTTTAATGTTCTTTTCTTTGAAGTGACTTCATTTCAGGCCAGCTCATTCTTCTTGGTGGAAAGATGATGCCGGCAGATCTAGGCTGACTTACTACTTAGACAACCCAGGTGGTAGGACACCCACATAGCAACAATTTTGGTTTTAAACAAAAGCACATGTCTCTAAGAGCCAATCACCAAGGCCAAGCGATCCAATGCCCTTACCCTGCCTGGGTCACTTCCTTTGGAAGTGGGGATGGAGTCATTGTCCCCCGCTTCCCCAAATCAAGTGGATGGAAGGAAGGGAGGGAAGTTTCTCTACTGGTAAGTAGACTGCTGTTAGGAGAAGAACCAGTTCACACCAGGAAAGTGATTAACAAACCAACCGTGCAGGTGTGCGCAATATGACATGCTGTTAAAATGGGTAATTTATTGAATTTGGGAGGAATGCCTTCATTTTCAGAGAGTCCCTCTTGGCGCAAGAGGAATACATTGTGATAACACTGTGGGACACGTACCCGCTTCATTGTAAAGACACAAAGAGACTCTCTTTTATGGGACAAGCACATCTGCGTTTTATCCTTGAGGTTGTTGGTGGCTCCTGGAAGCCAGAAAATGAACCCTCCAATGTCTGGCTCTTCCTGGGGCTGCAGTCAGATACCTTTGCTCTCTGTTCCCGAGGTGGCGTCAGTGTGATCTTCTGGTGTTTTATCTGAAAGCAGGAAAGTTGTCACAGGCTTCCGAGTCATATTTGGAGGGCGAGATAGAACTTGAGTCATTCTTTCCTAATTTTCTAGTAGAGGGAGGTTGATATGGGGTTTTGATCATAATTCAAGTAAGATTCGACCTTGACAATGATTCAAGAGAGCTATCTAATTTAAAGCCCTCATTCTCCCATAAGTTATTTTTTCATGTTTGTCTCTGAACTCTTTCATCTTTGAGCAATTTTTTTTAAAAAAAATTTAATTTTATGTTCTTTTCATTTTATCTTGATTAAGCTTTGAAAGGCCTTTCTGAGGATCTTCGTCTGGCTGGTAATTAATTTTAAGGTATTCTTTCCTGGTTCATAATAGCCTTTGTTATTGTCTAATTAAAAACAAAATTAAACTATTTCTGTCCCCTCACTTTGTGAAGCTCCTGGTGGCGCCTGGGGTGTCACGGCTGGATGCAGAGCGTGGAGGCGTCACTGTTGTGATGAAGCCAAACCCCGGTGAGAAGAAACGAAGTGAATGCTAAACCATTGCACAGGGATGATGAACTCTGATTGCAAGTTAATTCCCCTCACTATTCAACACTCTTAGCTTTGTTTTTTCAAGACAAATGGTATCGAGATTATATTATCCTCACCTGACACAGCACTCACTACCCTGTTGTGCCTTGCGGGTCCCCAGCGTCAGGCAAAGATGAAGGACAGGACTGGGAACTGGGGGTGGGGGGTGGGGGCTCTTCCTGGGCCCTACTCTCTGCTTTCCGGAGGTTGGGGTAGGCAGAATTCTAAAGGTGCCGGCAACGCTCCCATGTCCGGTTTATTTAATCGACTAGGGATCTAGGTACTTCTGTGAAGGGATGTTGCAGATGTAACGATCGTCTCCAGTGAGTCTGATATGCCATGAAGCTTATTTGGGATTTGGCCAACCGGGTGAGCCCTCCAAAATGAGAGCATTTTGATTGGCTGCTGGTCGAAAGGGAAGTCAGGGCTGCTCAAGGATCTTCAAGAGGGAGTCAAGGCCTCAACACGATCCTGCGTTGAAGATGGGGCGGCCACGTGCAAGGACCAGAGGGCAGCATCTGGATGCTGAGGGCAGGTCCCCACCAACACTCAGCAAGGTCACGGGAGCTCAGTCCTGAAGTCACAAGGAACGGCGTTCTGCCCAGCAGCTGAAGGAGCCGGAAAGCACCTCCTCCCTGGATGAGGGACCCCTAAACATCAGCCCTGAGCGGCCTACGCAGAACCTAGTGGGGCCTGTTCAGACTTCCCACCCCCAGACCTACAAAGCCGAGATAAATGTGGGTGTTGTCTTAGGCAGCTAAGCCGGTGGCCATTTGTTACACAGGATGGGAAACGAGTTCAAGCTCAAAAGACAGATCCATAGGTCACATAGAAATAATTGGACACCCAGACTTGCACGGGGGCCTCTCAGACGTTGAGATGAGCGGTACCTGTGTGACTCAGTCGTTAAAGGTACAAGCCACCGGAATGCAATTGATGCAACAGTTTTAAAAATGTACTTTTTTGAACAAGGGATAAAAGGGAAATCAAAACCTACGGTAGCCTGTTCAAGCAACCTGTCTTTCTCACCTCTCTCTAGATGTTTTAGTGACAATGTAGCATAAACTCAAGAGCTGAGCAGTGGGAAGAGGAACGTGTAAACTCCTGAGTGCAAGTTCCGTGATGGTCCGTCTAATCTTTTTCTAGCCCCGGCGAAGAATGGTCACCCAATGAATGAACACGAGAGAGGGAGGCAGTGGTCAGTGTCTGG
The DNA here is from genome assembly GCA_004027475.1 of Anoura caudifer. Lineage (NCBI taxonomy): Eukaryota > Metazoa > Chordata > Mammalia > Chiroptera > Phyllostomidae > Anoura > Anoura caudifer. The sequence goes on along the minus strand of PVKU01004283.1, from coordinate 21,149 downwards.
AGGCATTTTTGATGGTGACAGCTGAGGGGGCAATGCTGACATCTCGAGATTCGGGAAGCTGCAAAACGCTACAGTGCACGAGACAGCACCCCTCCTCCCCCCACGCTCAGCAGAGGATGGTCTGGCCGAAGGCGACCCTGGTGGTGAGGGTGACACATCCCAAATTGGAGGATCCTTACTTCTAAGCGGGATGGACTTCTTTTCTCCTTCCTCCCTGTCCTGGGCCTTCTGGTTTTCCCAGTTACTGAGGTCTTGGTGGTTTTCCAGAATGGTTTAATCACTTGCCTCAATTTCAGTCTTTGAAATGCATCTGATTCCTTAGCTCCTGTCCATTCACTGGGGCGCTTGGCCCATCCCTCCCCACCTGGACGGTCACAGCAGCTACTGTGGAGTGAGCCCTCACTTTGTGCCACGGGCTGTACTGAGACATTGATGTGTTCTTCTCCTGTGTCCTCACGGTGACTTTGCCACTCAGATTCTGCTGTCCCCTTTCACAGATGGGAATCTTGAAGACCAGAGAGTGTAGGTACTGTGCCTAAGATCTTGAAGCTGGCGAGCAGCAGGGCTGTGTCCCGACTCTGAATCCCATGATCCCAGAAGTGCTCCGTGCCTCCCTCTCTGTCCCCCCCGGGACCGTACTTGCTGCAGCTTCAAGTTTCGGAAAATGCCTTAGTTCATATTCCTGACTTTTCCTCCGTTATTTCTAACCTGCTGCCTCCATAGCATATCATAGCATATCTCTGCAGTACCTGACTATTTTGCTGCCTCCTTATTGAAAACAGTACAGGGCCAACCAGGCAAAGTAAAATGGAAAACCGGAGAAAGTGATGACGTAAACAGAGCGACCTTTTTAAAAAGTGCATTTGGCTGTGCCTCTTCATCTCGCATAAAGCCCTTCAGTGGCTCCCCACTTCCGAGGATTAACTCCAACATCCTGACTGTGAGTTGCTAGGCCCTGCACAGCCCTTCCCTCTCTTCCTGAGGGTAGCCAGGCTGAAAGAAATACATGGATTCAAAAATACGTAAGGATTCAAACACAATGGAGGTTTATTTCTCCCTCTCACAACAGCTCAAACAGACATTACAGTTAGCTTGCGGCTCATCTGGGGGACCTGGTCTCCTTTCATCCTTCGATTCCCTTGCCCCCTGGGACCTCAGGATTACGTTGGTCCTGGAGGCCAAACAGGGAAGAGCATGGAGGATGGACACCCCTCACTTCCTTCACATTGCACTGGCTGGGCCTGCTACACGGCCACACCCACCTGCAAGGGAAGCTGGGAAATGCGGTCTGACTGTCTTTCCAACTCAGTCTGTCAGCACTTTATCTTGTGCCCCTGAGCTTCAGCTGTGCCGTCCCACCTTGTCTTGTAAGGCACGGGTTTATTTTTCCCACGGGGCTTTTGCACGAACTTCCTGTAGACACGTAGACAGAGCCCGTTCCCCGGGTCCAGTTAACTCTCCCTCTTTCTTCAGCCCTGAGCCCCCATCTCGCTTCCCCAGGAAGATTTCCTGGTAATTCCTGCAGACACGCTCCCATCAGCCAGCCTCTTCTTTGTCATGTGCTCTCACGAAACCTTGCTCATTCCCTTGATACTACTTATCTCCATTGGAAAACAAATATCCCCCATTTGCGATAGTTTTCGTTAATATCAACCCGCTTATTAGAACAACAATTTCCAAGACGGAAGGGGCAATGCCTGCTTTGTTCATCTTTTATCCCAAGTACCTACCACAATTCCTGCAGCCACTCAGAAAATATATGTCCAATAAAGAAAATAAGGAGTCGGAATCCCATCGGTGTATTCAAGCAACGTTTCTGCCACCGCATTTGCTCCTGGGGGTGGCTGTTACGAACCAAGTCACTGGGCAACGCAGGAGGTCATTGAGAAGTGGGGTCGGGAATCTCCGTACACAAGGCAGATTTCAGTTTGTACATTTCTGTCATTGTATTCCTTCATTCCCTTCCTACTTATTTACTCGTCAAACATATACCGAGCCTGCACCAGCCATTGTACGGGATCCTGTGCGTAAGTAAATAGAAGGTCACATTTTCTGTCCTGAAGAATTCTGCATAGCAGAGGACACTGACATGTATTCATCCAACTAGACAATGGTATTATTCTCACTGTAACAGAGGTATGAATGGAAGGTGATGTTCCAGGCCTGCATGGTAGAAAAGCGATTGTGCCTAGAATAAATACTTCAAATTGTCTTTGCCCACAGGCTCTGAGTGCGGGGGAAGTAAAAAAAAGATGGTAATTATCTTAGGTTGGCCTAGAGCTTTGTACTTTGCAGAGTGCTTTTAGATATGTTACCTGCTTTCATAGTCCAGCAAACACAAGGCCGGGAAGGGTGGGTGTCGCTGACAATGTTTCGCTGACAGATTAGGAGAAATTCCAGGCAGTGATGAGCCCTGCTTCGAATTGAGAGTTGCTGAATTGTGGGGCGTTTAGGGGACGGGGTGGTCCCTGCGGAAGGGTGAGCATGGCCGGGCTGACAGGGGACTTCCAGGTGTTCAGAGCAGTGGTTATTTATCAGCAGGTACAGATGTATTTCAGCATTTTAGTAGCTGGCATGGCCGTCGTGGCCCGGATACCAGCTGACTGTCAGCCCAACTTTCAAACCCTGTCCGGGTACGAATCCTGCTGCCTCATTCCATATGTTTTAGTAATCTTCTTAAAAATGCCTTTTCATAATTAAAAATTATAAGTACACATGGTATAAAACATCAGCAGTACACAAAATATAACAGGGAAGTGAATTTTTCTCTGTTTCTCCCGAAAGCTAGCCCCTCAGTCCCTGCCCTACAGGTAATGACAGCTTCCTCTGTACCATGTACAAAGCAATGTACAAAAACCCTACATGTTACATGCCAATGGGGGTGCGCTATTCTTACGGGTTTGCTACTTGCAACTTTTTGCTTACCGTATCTTGATGGTTTTCTGTATCATAATACATAGATTTTGCAGCTATAGAGTATTATCTTGTATGGACTATTTATGTATTAATATCATGTAATAAATATGTAACATATTACACAGTACATACAATTTAGTATATATTATATATCTAAACTATTAGAGAATATCTCTTCATAAACAAATGCATGCATAATCTACAAGGTCTGTCCAGAAAGTATCCAGCTATGTAATGTGAAAAATAGAGACATTTATTGAAGAAGATACAAGATACAAGAAACATTGTACATAGGACAATGATGCCTCAGTCCCCTTCAAAGTAGGCACCTTGGGACCTCACACAGTTCTCCCAATTGCTGTCAGCTGCCCCGTCATATTTTCCTAAGTCACTCTGATGGTCTGAAATCTTTTCCCTCTCAAAGGTGGTTTTAGTTTTCAGAAAAGGCAGAAGTCACAGGTTGCCAAATCTGGGTCTGTAAGGGGGCTGAGTCACCTGGGTGATTTGATGTTTTGACAAAAAACTGCATGAGACATGATGCATGAGTGGGCGCATTGTCGTGATGAAGCTGCCAGTCACCAGTTCCCCGGGGCAGAGGCTTTCTGAATCATCCACATAGTTTCCATGGAATAACGTTCAAGCTTAAAATTGCATGCAGATTCATTGTTCTGCCCTCTTACTCATTTTGAATGTGACAGCCACACAGCACACATGCTCACTCAAGGGTGTCTACCGCCCCCACTGACGAGTACAGTGAAGTCGTCATTGTTCACACATGCGCATTCCAGTCCAATTTCCTTGGCTGCCAGGTTACCTCAATGTCATGCAAACCATTCTTGATATATTAGTGATGGTTGGACTTTTTCTGGACAGATCTCGTATATACCCATAACTAAATATCCATTTAATTATGGATGGGAAAACTGTAGCCCAAGGGCCAAATCCAATCTACCGCTTGATTTTGTGAATAAAGTTTTATGGGAGCAGAGACCCATCTGTTTGTTCATGTAACATCGGAGTTCAGTAGTTCAGTGATAAGCCTGAGCATCACACAAAAAGCCTCAAATATTTACTATCTGGCCTTTCACAGCTAAGGTTTGGCAACCCCCGGTTTATTTACTGAATTATTGAAACTCTGTCTGGATTAAAAAAAAACCTTATAGGGATCGTTTGTGGTTTAACTGTTTTCTTACCTCGTGGCATTTAGATTGTGTGTGGTCTTTTGCGGTCAATGCTGCAAGGAACGTCCTTGTGCATCGGTGATTTTGGCAGAAAAAGTCTGTGCCTATCAGATAAATACTTAGCAGTAGAATTGCTGGAACCATTGTCCCGTGCATTTTACATTTTTGCAGAAGTTGCTGAGTTTCCCGTCAGAGGGCCTGCACTCACATAACAGGATTTGAAAGTATCTGTTTATTCTTAGACTCACCAAGCATTATAGATTGATCTTTGCTATTTTATTTACAATTAAGAGTGTGGGTAAATGTCTTTGTACAGGTTCAAAAGTCACATTGTCTCTCCTACAAACAACATGTTAAAGCTTTTTCTCACTCATGAGATATTTGCCATTCCTTTCTGGGATGACTTAATCTTATTTTTTAAAAAAGCCAAATCACCCTAAATTAAAGTATGAATGTAATGTGATCCCTATTAAAATCCCAGAGGTGAACTTCATTGACTGGTTGAGATTTTGGGGGGATGATGTGGGGATGCGATCTTTAAAATCGTGTTGTCTTTGCAGTGGGGAAGTTAGTGTCTTGTCACATGAATTTTATACATTTCCACGCTGTTAGTCATTTTTCTTTTGATAATAAAAGCCCCCCAAATTAAATAGATTTATAGCTATTTCAAGATAAAATTCTTGCTTAGAAAATTACATTTTTTTTTGTCTTTAAAACTCAGACATTTTCTTCTAGTACTTTTAAGGGTTCATTTCTTACCGTTCCTATCACTGGCTCACTTGAGATAATTTCTGAGGAAGTAAATGATGTAGAGATCCAATTCTTGAATTCGTTGACCTATAATTGTTTGATCTGATTTGATTTTATATTTAGAAAACTTTGTAGGTATCCCAAATCCACTCATCGAATAATCTACCTTTTCCCCACTGATTTAAAATGTGAACATTACCATACATTAAATCCCCATCTGTATTTGTGTCTGTTTTTTTTCATTCCGCTTTGTCCCATTAATCTTTCTCTCCATTCCTGTGTCAGACCCTGTCTGACACAAGCAATTTCCACTCATTATCTCGTTAGGTTTCTCTAACTTTGTAACGTTTTCTCTTTCAAGGCTCATCCTGTCCCCTACTTACTGTGCCTCGTCAGGGTTTTTTCTGGTTATTTTCCTACCATTATTTTCCCTGAAGACCTTGATTAACTTGTTTCCTTCCTTGAAAAATATCTCAACCAGTCAATGAAATTCACTTCTGCAATTTTAATAGGGATCACATTACATTCATACTTTAATTTAGAGAGATTTGACTTTTTCTTAAAAAATAAAATTAAGTCATCTCAGAAAAGAGTGGCAAATATCCTGGCATTTATTAATACCTCCTACATTCTTATAGGTTTTTAAAGATCTCATATATTTCTTATTAAATTTATTTGCTGCTATTTAAAAAATCCTTTCTTGCTTTAGAGATGAAGACTGTTCTTTGTACTTTCTAGCTGTTTTTATTTATATCTCTATTATATATCCTCTATAGAAAGTCATTATTAAAGTATTCTAAAATAATAAATATCAAATTTAATAAAGTATCTTTCTATGATCTTTAGAACAGCATAGGTTTTGTGACCACTGACCACCTTATAGGGTAAATTATATCAATCATTATAAGCCTAATTTGGGCATGGTGAACCATTCTTTGAATATGCTGAATTTTTGGTGTTATTAATATTTTATTTTAAGCTTCTTCTAAGATTTCTTTGTCAGAGGTTGGTATAAATGGTGTCATGGAATGATGAAATGATTTCACATGTATATTGTATGTTCTAGGCCAGTATACACAGGTTTGGAGTTATCTGTTCATTGACGGTTCGTTGAATTCACTTGTGAGAGTCTTAGGCCATAAGTAGCCCCACGTGGTGGGGGATGATGGGAACATCTTGGGTTGTATTGGGAAGCAGAGCCTGAGGCAAGGAAGGAACATGGTTATGAAGGTATTTGACTGAGGAGGTGTGCCCAGGGGAAGGAAACTGAGGAGGTCGAGGCAGGTCAGGGAAGGATTTAACAAGGGCCTGGTCCCGGCTGGAGCCCAGCCCCAGCCTGTTCCCATGGAGAGTTCTGGAGCAGGACCTGTACCCCAGAGCTGGGCCTCCTGTGACTAGGAGGCGGGGCAGCCAGACCCCAGGCAGTCAGGCATTGGCTGCAGCTGGCCCCCAAGCAGCTCCTACTTACGCAGGGAATGGGGCTCGGGCACAACCTCCCTGGAAGGCAGGAGGCTCCCAATACACAGAGCGCAATTACCTGGAAAGGGAGCAACTGCAGGCTGTCAGCCCACACTCGGAGCCTCTGGAGGACAGGCGTCCGACCTGGGGCGAGGTGGCTTTGGCACAGCTCCAGGGACGTCCACTCGAGGGGTGAGACGCCCTTTGACGCCTGGGCTGCTGAGATTCACCATCTTCCCGAAGACCGTTTCCTATGCAAAATTTGGAGCGCATTCAATCAAACCCCTGCCAACAAATCTTATTCTCTATTCTACTGATTACTGCTTATTATTCGGCTTTATTAAAAATTACTATAAAACAAGAATATTTGCTATAGAAAAGGATTAGTGTTCAGAGTAAAATGCTAAAGTTCCTCTTTACTTCTCTGCTTTTACCATCCTGTCTTCTGTCCCCACCTCTCACTGTCCTCCTGGAAATACCCACTGTGCCAAGTGTGTATGTGTGTGTAGGTGTCTATGTTAGTATGCACGCATGGACAAACATACAGGCATGTCCATGTGATATTATATGTATACTGCAGTATATATACACTTGCTAAGTATTTGCATAGCCACTTATTTTTAGGAGAGCTAGGGAGTGGATTTCAAGAGATGACAGCCGGGCCAGTCATTGCCACGCTCCCCGATGTGGCCCTTCCCCCCAGGGAGGAGTGATGAACTTTTTGGCTAAGGCTCACTGTCTAACTGTGAGCCATGTGAGCCTGGATGTTTGAAAAAGGAGTGTAAATTAATCAACACCAGCTTGTGAGGCCTAGGATGTTCAGAAAAGAAGTTAAGTGAAGGCTGGGGATGAAGTTGAAAAGCCATTCTCTCAGGTCTCAGAGGCTTAAAGGATCTGCTGTATCTTAGAACCCTCATGGGGTTATGGCCCTATTCTTTAGGCTCTCATTGTACTGTATTAATCTCGGCACATTTCCTCCTTGGGCGAGCAATTAGATACCCTGCTCTCTCAGCGTATTCTCGGTGTCACCTTGAGTAGGTTACTTCCAAACGGCTCCGAATTCCAGTTTCCTCACCCATCACTTGAGATGGATAACATGCACCCTACTGACTTGCTGTAGGTGTGAATGAGGCGATGCTTACGCAGCACGCGGCATAGTGCCCGCCAGGTAATAAGCACGCAGTGAATCACCGTTGATTTATTACGTGTATAATTTCCTACCCTCCCAGCTGCCCAGGAGTAACGATACTCCGTCCAGGATCTTCTCCTTGGTTTACCTAGACGAATATTAACTCATCTTGCCCAAACATAAGATAGAAGAAAAAATACCATCCGCTCCAACTCACGTGCCCCAGCCTTGGGCTGGCAGGCCACCCAGGTCTGGGTGAAGCAATTGCCTCTTGTCAACCAATAACCCGGAAGAGCCAGCCAGCACATTGAATGGGCCCTGCCTTCCGGACACGTGGTGGATGAGGGGTGACAGAGAAACCGAGACCCCAAATGGCAAATGAAACGTTGCCACCAATCGTCAGCCAACCAGTTCCTTGAATAAAAACCAAGCAAACAAAACCTTCAAAGCAGCTAAACAGCATTGCAGATGGTTTTCTCTTTGTCCACTTGATCACCCCCCTTTGTGGGGGGAGTGGAGTGGGGAGCCGGGGGTTCGGGGGTTAATTTTCTTTTCCGCCTGCCCCCTTGGTGGGCTCCTTTGAGTCAGGTGGCATGCCTGCAGGAGAAGGGACCATTTGTGGGCATGAATGCCCCTGGCACCCGGTTCCAGCTTCTGTTGATAAGCAATTGCATCTCTGGTCCTGTTGAGGATGAGGCCTTCGAAGTGCATGCTTTTTCAAGTTTGTTAATTGTGGGAGCCCCCCTTGGAAAGAAGCCAGCAAACAGGCGTCTCCTGCTGCTTCCCAGGGCCAAGGAAATCCTAAGGGAAGCATAGAACAAGGGCAACCTGTCTGCGTTTGGCGTAGGTGAAGTAGGTGTCCTCCTTCGGGTGGCTATGAAGGAAAAGCCACTGAAGTACCTTCAGTCGCTCTTGGTGGCTGTGTCATTTGGAAGGTGCACCCGTTGCCACTCACAAAGGCTTTGCATAGAGCCGGTGGTCTGGACTTGAATGGCGATTGCACTTCCATTCTGTCTGGCTTCTGCAGCGCCTGGAGGGTGGTTTGATGTGCGTGTGCCTTTTCCCAGCTCGGAGGCTTTGCTGGCAACCGGCACGGCTGGGGGAGGGAGGCGCCAGCCCTCTGCTGAGCTGGCAGGGAATAGGGTAATGTACTCCCCACCCGCAGAGCCCAAAGTCACTTGAAAGAGACAGCAATGGTCTCTGGATGAAGCTGGTGAGCGGATGAAAAGGACGCAGGGCCTCAGTCTTGGCCGCGCTGCTTGGTTCCAGCGGATGGTCCCAGTAAACATTTAATCAGTTTTCAGATCTCGGAGATGGAGATGTCTGCGCAATCCACGCGGAGGAAGATGTGCAAGGCCACGGAAAGGGAGGGGTAGCAGGGGAAATGCACGCGTGCAGACCTCAAGATTCCCACGTTGCAGTACGAAAGCCTGATGTGATGGCGCTGGAAGGCGGAGCCTTTGGGAGGTGACTAGGCTGTGAGGGTGAGGACCTTCATGAACGGGATTAGCACCCTTAGAAAAGAGACCCCACAGACCGCCCTCGTCCTGGACATCAGGATACGTCCAGAAGGGGCTGGCTGCGAACCCGGAGCAGGCCCCTGAGCGGACCGTACTGGTACCCTGATCCGAGACTCCAGCCTTCGGAGCCGGAGAAAGAAATGCCTTTAGGCTGTCAGTCACCCAGCGTGTGACCTGTTGTCACAGCGGCCTGAGCACCCTAAGGGGGCAGGCCTCCTGTAGTCCCGTTTCCCAGCCTCCTCCAGGAACCCGCATCTTAGAAACCCGAGAGCTCCTTTGCTCATGCAAGGTGCTATTTCTAGCACCTGCAAGCTTACTGCGTGCAAGGCCGTCTCGGACTGTTAGCCCGTCAGCAGCTGAGTTCAGCAGCTTCCCGACAGCCTCTCTTCCTGGAGGGGCGGAGCTCCTCTGACTGGCAGTGATGGTCCTGGTCTTCCAGAAAAAACCACAGTCTGTTTCTTTCCCTCACAGTCCTCTCCACCGCCCATCCCGTCTGCTCAGTTTTGTGATTGCCCCAATATGCGACTGCTTTACAAAAAAGAAAGCTGCATTTTATTTCTTAATTCTGTGTGCATGGTATAGGGCTGGGTGAACTGGCTGGTCAATGTAGGAGGCGTATCTAGGGGCTACAGGCTCCGATTATCGGCTGGGATCCGGGCTAAGCCCTTCCTGTAGCTTATCCGAGTTAGTCTCAAAACAGCCCTCCGAGGTAGGTCTCATGCTCACTCCCAACTTGCGTTTCATGAAACCGAGGCACGCGGATTCAGAAATGTGTTTTAAGAACATATATCTAACCAACTAGGGATGTGGTATGACCCTCGGTTCTCCCGCTTTGAGTCACGGTAACGAAATCGAATTGTCCTCAATCGTGCTGCTTAGAAGGATAGTGAGTGAGTCCGAGTCCCTCGGAACTTAACCGTAGTGAGAGTTCTTACGTTTGGAGTTGGCTGTATAATTTCAAGTATTGTTTTTAGATTATTTATTTTGGAACCATTTCAAGCAGAAAAAAGTTGTAAATATAGTGTAAAGAATTATTGTAGGCCTTCCTCCCAGTTCCCCAAATCTTTGCGTCTTACATAAACTCAGTAAAATTGTGAGAGACCATGCGATTAACATTGTATATCATCTACCAACCTTCCTAAACTTTCCCACAGAGTCCCACTGATGTCCCAGACCCAATTCAGGGTCATGTCTCCTCCTTGGTCCATTTTTAATCTTGATCTCAACTTGTCTTTCTTTTCCACGACTGCTGTTGCAAATTGCCGTACATTGGGTGACTTGAAACAACGGAAATTTGGTCTTCCATGGTTCCGAAGGCCCAAAGGTCAAAATGAAGGCCTTGGCAGGGTTGGCTCCCCGTCTGAGGGGGCGTCTGTCCCCTGCCTCTCTCCCAGCTTCTCGGGATTGTTGGCGATGCTTGGTTCGGGGCTTCCGAGCTCCAGCGTCTGCCTTCGCGCTGCATGGATTCTTCCCTCTCTCTCTTTTCCTCTGTCTTCTTTGTTTGTCTCCTAAAAAGGCAATTGTTAGTGGATTTCGTGCCCACCCTAATCCAGAATGATCTCATCTTGAGCACCTTACCTTAATTGCATCTGCAAAGCCCTCAATTCCCTGTAAAGTCACATTCTGAGGTTTGCGGTGGACATAACTTTTGGGGCCCTAATTCAACCCACGACAGTGACCTTGATGCTTTCAACTGCACTGACCAGCTACTTGTAGACTGTCCCTCAGCTTGGGACATGCTGCTGTTTCCTCACGATAAGCTTCAGGAAATGCAGTTTTGGAAAAACTCCACAGAATTGATTTTGTGTCTCCAGCGCTTTGATTCAGGAGGCCCACGGTATCACTTTGCTCCCTGCGTGGTGATATTAACTCTGATTACTTAGTTAAGGCTTCGTCCCGCAGGTTTCTCCACGGTTGTGACTAATTTTCCTTTGCCATCAATCATCTGATGGCCAGATGCTTCCTGACCATGTAAATATCCTGCTCCTCAGCCTTCTTTTGTCTCCTCATTATTGTGATTATTAGTATTATTATTTTAACTTTTATTTGAGGTATAATCCGCATGCTGCAAAATCCATCCTTTACCACGTACAGTTCAGTGTTTGTGTTATATTCACACATTGCGAATCATCATTACTACCCAGTTCTAGAATATTTTCATCACCCCTATAAGAGACCTGTGGCGGTCACGGGCTCTGGCGACCACGTGTCTGCTCTCTGTTTCTGTGGGTTTGCCTATTGCGTTGCCTACGCACTGTAGCCCCCGCTGGTAACTCTTGCCGGCAACAACTTCTACGGTGGTGTTTGCCCAGCGGTGGCATTTGTAAGCCGTGCACTTGGAGAGAAGACGTCATGCTGACCCCCCTGAAGGGACCACATCATGCCCGCTATTGCTACGTGCCTTGTCTGTTCAGGACAGCGCTGGCGTCCCGACATGCATCATTTGTCTCCGAAAAAAGCATCCTGCTCAGACGACCAATGAGATGGTCGCAGTTGTCCGCTGCCCCAGTTGTGTATGATAGTGTGGGACAGGGCGAATGCGTCCCTCTCCTGCGTCCCTCTGGGGGTCTCGCACAAAGCAAGACTTGTAGGCGACCAAGTCCCTTTTTTTCTCAGGGTGAATGGAAATGGTTGCTGCCTGAAAATACTCTCTTACCTAATCAGGAAGCAGAGTCCGATTTGCATGTCCATGTGCATTTGTGTGTGCGCACGTGTGTGCACATGCACACGGCATTAAGTTACAGCTCTAGCTGCTTTACTTTGAACAAACCGTGCCCTGCCCACACCACGCCCCACGTCCCGCTGACAGTGTTTCTGTGTCACAGATTTCCTTGTAGTTGCAGGTTGGACCTTCAGCTGTGGCAATGGCAGACTGTACGCAGTGAATAGCATTTCATACGCTTTGGTGGTGCGTGGCCCTCTGTGCGTGATGCTGAAATCTGCGGATGAGGGGAATGCAGCGTGGGTTGCTGTATCTTTATTGTCAGCCACGTTGCCTGACTTCTCTGGTCCTCAGGGAGGCTGAAGTTTTGCTCTCATGGATCGTTGCTGAACTGGATCTCTGGATCCTATTGCTGCAACGATTGATTTTTGAATGCTAGGCAGGGAATCAACATTTATTTCTAGTAAGTTTATCTCTTTAGCTTGGCTAATGTTTCCAGACCTTAGAGCTAGATTTAACTAGAGTTCCTAGCTTGGCGTATTCCGTGGGCGTGTGCATTCTGTAAGTTAGGTCTCCTGAGAAATGCTGGGACGAGTGGCCATTGACTAAGCATTTATTACGTACCGGGAGTCACCCTGGCTGCTCCACATCAGATATTTAATTAATATCAAGTTTCTTATCTCTGTGTCTGCTACTCTACCACGTAAGAATGACTGGGCGGATTCATGTGAAATTTGGAAGTGCCTCGGGGTGCTAGGTTTCATTACGCGCTAGGTGGAGTGGGGTCGGGAAGCACTCTCATGGGACCCTGGGGGATAAGGCCAGGAGGCGGGCAGCCGTCGTCCAGAGCGGCTCAAGAACTGGCGGTCGGGGAGCATCCTCGTGCCGTGTAAGACCCTGTGGTGCTCCATGAGTGCCCCAAGCCAGGGCAGGGAGGGCAGTGAAGTAAAACAAGATGATAAAATATTCCTTAAGTATGAAAACCCTTCTTGCAGTACTGAGGCCAGGCATTGTTACCCGTAGTGTATGGTGAAGGAAATTCTGGTGAAAGCGCTGATGGGCGGAGGAGGTTGAAAACGACAGAGCAGATGCGAATCAAGGACGTGGCTTATTTTAGGTATCTGAGGCCTTTCTTTCCTGGATATGAATAATCTAGTAAATTGTCCCAACGGACCCTGACAGTGTCTCGCAGGGAGAATACTGGGCTGCCTATGGGGGGCAGGTCTCCTTGGATCACTTCTGTTCTCATCAGAACCAGAAGATTCTGTCCGTGTTGGCTCCTTCAAACAGACTCCAGCGTCAGCCACCCCCTCCCGGACGGAAGGAAGTCGAAGCTACTGTTGTCTCTTGCCTAGATGATGGCGGTCATGTCCCCGAGGTCTCACTGCTCTTTCATTTGTCCCCTCTGCAGTCTATTCTGAGCCACACACCTGGAATGGTCTTTGCAAAACCCACCTGGAGCCCTATGCTTCTTGCTGCCGGGGTTGGAGCAATCGCCGGCTCTCACGTGGACTGTCAGACCGCCTTCCAGCTGGTCTCCCTGGCCGCCCCTGCCGCCTGTGCTCAGCAGCCGGCAGGCAGAGGGAGCCTCTGAACGACACGGACTCTGTCGTGTCATCTCTCTGCTCGAAAACCCTCCAGTGACTTCCCATCTCACTCAGGGTGAAAGCCAGAGCCCCCCCCAACTGCCCAGCCTGCCCACCGGCCTCCCGGCTCAGCTCAGAGACCACAGGTGCAAGGTCCCTGAGGCCCGGCTGCGCTGGAGTGGAGTCTGGGGAAGGGAGGGGTCGGAGCAGGAATCAGGGAGGGGCTGGCTGAGGCGGCTCTGCCGTTCCTCCCCCGGAATAAACAGCACAGAAGACAATTTCACAAGCTTCCTATTTTGGGCTCCTGCAAATGCTGACAAAGACCAAAACTTCAAATGCCATTACTCACCCGAATTCTGTGTTTCTACTTAATACAGACAAGGGGCGGGGGGGGGGGGGGAGCCACTGGGCGTCACGTGGCTGTTCGCGTTGCCCCGAAGCCCTGTTGTGTGAAGTTGGGCTTGGAGGTTCATTGTGGACCTTCAGACACTTGTCTCATTATCCCCTCCATCTGTGATAGGACTCCTATACCTGGGAGTGCAAATCAATTTTAAAAGAGCAATTTATTATTAGCCTTTGCAACAAAACCAGGGCTTTGTACTTCATGGCTGCAATGAAAGCTTACCTTAAATTACTTTTTAATTGTTGTATTTGCTCTGGAGAGAACAACCTATAATAGGATTTCTGAATTTGGCCATTTAAAGAGGAGTGCGTGAGCCTAGGGCCCTCTCAGGAAAAAATGGAAAAGTGCTTCCGAACCTTCTAATACAGGTTACGGAAACAGACAACTATTACTTCCAAAGTTTAAATGTGTAGTAATTTTAATTCTTGAATAAGTGATGCATGGACAGAGTACAAGATTTAAAAGGTGACAGTGTGGACTGCAGCCTCTCACCTCATGCTCTTCAGAAGAACTTTCTATGAGTTTCTATGGAAAATGTTCTGGTTTCTCACTGTCCAATCCAGAAGCCGTTAGCCGCACAAGCTGACTGAACACTTGGAAAGCGGTTAGTACAACAGAAGAACTGAATTTTTAATTTTAATTTAAAAGCTTCGCATGGCTATAGTGTCGGACAACACAGTTCTTGCCATCAAACCTCTCAAATTTCTGTTTCCAGGTGTTCTGTATTCTCCCACAGGCACTGCACGTGTTTGTACACACGATGGCTATTTTTAGGAGAAGCTGGCATCTCTGTTTTTCTTTCGTTTTGCGTGGTGCAATGGCGGCGTGCGAAAGCTAGGTACTGTGGGTCACCTGGGGGTGGTCCTGCCCCTCGCATTGGCCCGTCAGCTCACACCCTCTGCCTGCAGAAGATCGCTGACAAGGAGGAAAGGGGCCTTTAAGCCCTGAATAGTGGCCACCTCCCTCGCTGTCACAGACCAGGAAATGCCAGTCCTTCTTTGTCAGTCTGTTCCCTAAAGCCTTCCTGGATCTCTCCTAAGAAAGTCTCCAGACAAAGTTCAAAGCAGAATTGACATGAATTGCATGAATTATAGTGGCCTCCTTTACGTGCACGAATACAATGCCGTGGAGTGACGCCATGGCTCTTGGTTAAAGCTTTGGCGTTTCCCTTACCGTCGAATTGCATCGCATGTTCCCGGTGGGAATTCCTGTGTGAGGGATTTGGGTGGGGATAGGGTGCAGTTTGCAAAGAATCCGAAGAGGAACGGATCCCCCATTTCTTTTTGTTTCAATTTCTCCAGCTGTGCGGTAGCCAAGGTTCTCTGAGAGGGTGTTTGAAATGGGGGCTGCACTTTCTTTGCTGGGAGGTCCCAAAGGCAGCTGCCCGGCAGTGCAGGGGTAGCCGGACAATTTCCTTTGTGTGGCCACGAGCAGGGAAGCTGTTCCTGGGTCCCTTCTGTCTTTGGGTCTCCAAAGATAACCTTCTCCGGAAGTCCTTTCTTCCTAATCCATTTACTCAGTAAGACGTCAGCCTCATCTACTGAATGTTGGGATAAATGTTGAAACCTTGTCTGGCGAACGCTGATTTTTACATACAGCTGAGCAGTTTCTGTAAGATGCCATGCAGGAAAAAGGTGCAAAACAGAGATTGATCAGCACCGGAAATATCACGGCAGGGAAACTGCAGCTGCGTCATTTTTTAGAACATTCTTTCATGCTCACGTGCATGAAGTCCTGTGCAGAAACATACATGGATGCGTGCAAGCGAGATCGCAGTTTATATGTGTTCCGCAAACTGATTAAAAAAAAAATTCAACAGTGGGACACATATATTTCCAACTGAAAAATCTCAAGAAGAACAAACATCCACGAATAATTTTTTTTGAGTGACTATCAGACTCTGTGACAAACATGCTCAGCCAGTTATGTTATGTGATCTCAGTAGCTCTGTGAGGTGATTACTTCCAGACGGGCAAAATAACGTGCCCGTTTACTAGCAGAACTAAGAAATGGTGCAATGGGGATTCGAACCCTGGCTTATCCACACCAGCGTCTGTGACCTCAGACACTGAGTTGCTGTCTACATGATTTTTAACGACTGGTTTGCAATCGATTGCATGTCTCCTAATTAATTCAGCATGGCTGGCGAAGTCTTCATTGCATCCAATGACCTAACCCTGGAGACGGGGTGTCATCCAGGAAGACAACTATCTGCTCCTTGGAGTCCATTTCTTCTGCTTCATCTCAGAGTTGCCGAGTTTTCAACTTTCCAACTTTCCCGTGGCACGAAGAATTGGATAGAAATATTTCTGTCACAATATTAATGATGATGCTGAGCTGAGGGAGGATTTTTCTGTGCTTCTGGCATTTGTCTTTCCATCTATAAAAGTAAAATGAATAACAATAATAATACCTTTCGCACAATGTATGGAAGCAGAATTTGCCGCCCCAAGACATGCCTCTTTGTCAGGAGGATTATTTTAGGCTGATTATTTTGAAGAAACAGAAGACTCAGGAAGTTTTTCTTTTTACCTCTCCTTATGTTGCCTAAAAGAATTTAGACAGTGGGCCTATGGGGGGAAGAACACTATTATCAGAGACAACTACAGGGAATGTTGGCTAGTATGGCGGGCAGCAGGGGAAGGGGTAGCTAGGAGCTAGGCGGGCCTGGAGATCAAAGCCCTCTGTGGGTCTGTTCCCTCTGCGTGGCGTGACAAATGTGTTTATCAGACATCTGCTGTTCCCATCTTCTTGTGAATTGTCTTCCTTCCCTTTAGATCCCCAGATGCCTACCCCTGTCTCCTTAGCTCAGGAAGACAGACAAGCTTCTGCTACCTGAGTGTCTTGGACCCTCTCATACCTATGTAGGCTCGTGTACGTACGTCGTTAAATTTGAGTTTCTCCTGTTAATCTGTCTTATGCTGATTTAATTATTAGACCAGCTGAAGAACCTAGGAGGGTGGAGGGAAAATTTTTCTTCCCTGACAACAATAACTGGTAGTTCTCTAAGCTCCCCCAACCCCTGGCCTCCACCCTGTCCCCTCTCAGCATTGGAAACAAGCTTCCCAAATGAGGAATTGTCCACTCATCATTAAGAGATGGGCAAGTTTTCTTTGCCTTCTGATAAAGCTGTTAATGGTCTATATTTCATCTCCAACGGTACCCAAATATTTCATTAGCTGACAGGAGAAAATGCTAGTTTATTTCCCAGTAAAATATAGGGCCAGTGTGAAAGTATATATTTTTACTCAGGAAACATGTTAGTCTGGTGTAGTTTTTTGGGAGACAGTGTCTCACACTGAGAAAAAAATAGCTCTGTCCTTATTGTTCTTCCTCCCCTAATCCTGGAAAATAACAGAAGAAAAATCATTATACTGTGGTGATCTCTCTATTAAACAACCAAAGATTTCATGATTTGGTTGGTTTATGAGGAAGATTTTGAAGATACAATTACATCTGGACTATTGAGTATTTGTCAAGACTTCATGCAAATACCACCATGAAATAATTTCACTCTTAACTCGATTTTCGCATAATACCTAAAAATGCTTTGTGTGTATTTTTACCCATGTTTTACAGTTGAAGAGTGAGTTGATTGCATTTCACATGAAGTGAGCCAAAAAACTACAGACCTTATGAGAGAATAAAAAGTATATAATTAAATTCCAAAGTAGGTCACTCACTCCCACTAGCAAAACTCTAATACAATGCAAGTTCATAAGAAAGGGGAAAATGGAGTTTATTTGTATGCATGCATCCCGGTTAGGAAATAAATTGACCCTAATATTAATATAATGGATCTTGATTAAAACCTAAAGTTAACATGTCCCGACTCTTTCGGTGAGGAGAGAGTCAATGGGCTTCCTTCGAGGTCAGTTCTTAGCTCCAGTGCATCCGAGCTAAAGGTGTGAAGGCTATCTCAACATCAGTGCCACGTTTGCTGTGATGATCAAAGAGCAAAATGACTTTAAATAAGGCTCTAAATTTGGACCGAATCACAATTGTTAATTATCTTGGTCTTTCTTGGTTTTGCTTTTCTCTCTCAGCCAAGCCTCTGAACTGATAATTTTCCCTTTCTCTAGAGATGTGTTAGAGAGTTAAAAAACAAACGAAAAAAGAAATAACAGATACAGGTGTGAATCACCTATGACTTTTTTTTTTTTTTAAACCTAGACTTCTCTAGGGCCTGGAATAATCACTTTGTAACTGCCTTTATCATTTGGAGCTTGAGATGTTACCCATTGTAGAAGGGCAAGAAGGCGGTCAACAGGAAGAAGTCCCGGAAAACACTACCGCATCTCATCTTGCTGTACGTTGATGTGGTTGTTGTACACTGTATTTGCACAGTATGGCACACCCAAGTGCCAAAGTGTTTTCATCTTGCAAGAGCTGATGTTTGATGAACCAACTCCGGACTCTTGAAATTCAGCTACAAATCCTTAATAATATTTAATTTTTTAAAAACTTAGGACTTGAGAAAGGGATAAAAAGATGTGTTGGGAAGATAAAAAGGGTGTGTTTCTGTAAGCAATGCACTCTACACCATTCACTGCAAATGTTGTTCCCGTAAGTGCATGTGGACACACACACAGACAGACTCACACTCACTTCAGCCCGTAACAATTGGAACACCTGTATGTTAACAAATATTGTGTATCTAGTCATAGCTAAGGAAGGAGATGATGTACAGATGTCAGTTCTAAAGACACATGCATGTTGTGGATATACATTGGAGAAATGTAGGTGTATTTTCCAAATCACGGATGGAGGTCAGAGACTGGATCTTGTTTCTCATTATTTCAATAGATCTTAGAAAAGTGGGTCTGGTACATAGTAGGACTAGCATAAATATCTGCCGATTGAGTAAATGAATGACTACAGCATCGTTTTGTTATAAGCTATCAACCCCAACTACTTCTCACTAAGGTGTTAGCAAAACTTTTACCTATTAAAAGAAAAAAAAAAAAGACAAGAAAAGAGATTATTTCAGTTTCTCACAGTAGCACAGAAGAGATACTTAAAAATCTCCCGTTAGGGGGGATAAGTGGTGATGGAAGGAAGCTTGACTGGGGTGGTAAACACACAATACAATGTACAGATGATGTGTTGTAGAATTGTACCCCTGAAACCTATTTGATTTTATTAACCAATGTCACCCCAATTAATTCAGTTTAAAAAATCTCCCATTATGATACAAACTTAAAAGGGTAGGTGAACGTACTACAATGAACATTTTGTTAACGTAGGATTGAACTTGCCAAAAGAAGAAAAGAATATGGAGAGAATCCCTAAAGAGGATTCCGAAGCCCTGGCCAGTGTGGCTCAGTTGGCTAGAGTGTTGTCCCACAAGCCAAAAGGTTGTGGGTGTAGTTCCCAGTTAGGGCACATGCCTAGGTTGTGGGTTCAGTCCCCAGTTGGGGTGCATACGGGAGGCAACTGATCAATGATGTTTCTCTCTCACATCAATGTTTCTGTCCCTCTCTTTCTCCCTCCCTCCCCCAGCCTCTCTTTCTCAAAAAAGAAGAGGGACCTGAAAACCAGAGATGGGGTTCTCCATAGAGATGAAAGTGGGCACTGTTGCCATGGCTACCAGGCAGGTATCACCTGTTGTTTTCAGATCTGTTTCCTCCCAGCTTCTCTTTAAGATGGTTCATCAGGATTCCTTGAAAGCTGGTTCCTGGCTAGACTGGCCAATGAAAGGTACTCCTGGGAAATCAGAGGGCTGAAGGGAGAAGCTAAAGTGTTTCTTTTCCTCTCCTCCTGCTCACCTACTGAACGGGATATTTTCCTGCAGTGGTTTTATATAAATTAGTCTGTCCGGAAAAAAGTCCAGCCATGTCAATATAATGAGAACAGTTTGTGCGACATCGATGTGACCTGGCAGCCAGGGAGAGTGGACTGGAATGCGCGTGAGTGAACAATGACAACTTCACTGTACTAGTCAGTGAGGGAGGTAGATGCCATTGAGTGAGCATGTGTGCTGTGTGGCCATTGCATTCAAAAGAACTGGGCGCGTAGAGCAATGAATCTGCATCAAATTTTGCACTAAGCTTGGGCATCCCCTGTGGAAACTATTCGGATGATTGAGAAGGCTTTCAGGGACGATGCAATGAGTGCAGCGCAAGTAAAAGTGTGGCGCAAATGCTTCAAAAATGGTCCAGAATCTGTTGAAAGGGATTCGCGTTCTGCAAGGCCTGCAACACCTGGGAACGTGGAGCGTGTGTGGGCTGCCGTCAGCAAAGATCGGCGACTGACCGTGGGAGACCTAGAAGCTGATCTGGGGATTCCAAAAACTGCTGTGTCCGAGATTTTGATGCAGGATCTTGGCATGACACATGTTACGGCCAAATTCACTCCATGGCTTCCGCTACCAGAGCGAGAGGAATGTCATGCTTCAGTTGGGAGAACGGTGTGAGGTCCCAAGGTGCCCACTTTGAAGGGGACTGCAGTGTCTTTGTCCTGTGTACACCGCTCCTTGTATCTTGCATCGTCTTCAATAAATGTCTCTGATGTTCATGGTGCGTGGCTGGAAACCTTCTGGACAGACCTTGCATGTCCCTTTGATGCTCCGTATCTTTAAGGGTCATTTGCATTCTTTTCAGTGAAATGTGTACTTTTAACTCTGTGTAACTACAAAAAGTTAGATGAATTATTACTGTTTGCAGATAGAAAGTTTGTCTAACTGGAGAACTTCAGACTATTAGCTGAAAGTCTATTAGGAGAATTAGGAGCATTTAATAAAACAGATTACATATAAAGTAATGATACATAAGTCAGTATCTTTACATAGAACAGTAACATATAATAAAATTTGCATTAGCAATAACCCCACCCCCCAAAACACTAAAAATGTAAACTTTTAAAGTAGAGCAAATGGAAAACTTTATGGAGACATAAATACTTAACTCTGGTATACCAACCATATATCCGAATGGCACATTTTATTATTCTAAAGATATGAAGGCTTCCCTAATTAATTTGTAGCTTTAAAATAATTTAAATCAAATTCCTAGAGGTATTCATTACCACTGCTTCCCCTCCCCGTAGCTGACAAAGTAGAACCTGATCCTCATTTGAAAGAATAAATGATGCAGAAGCTTGATGAGATTGTTTTTTTCGAAGAAGCGTAATTAAGTGAGACTTTGTTACTGGTTATTTAAGTCTTTATAGAGTTACCGCAGTTCACACAGTGTGACTGTGAACCAAGAAGATATGTAAAAATCAAGGGACCGGAGGAGAAATCAGTAAAATAAACCCAAGTATTTGATCTGTGATGAAAGGGCCTTTTCAAATCAGAGGATGATTTTTTTCCTGTCTTTTAAGGGTGATTTAATTTTTTTTTTTTTTTTTTTTTTTTTTTTTTTTTTTTTTTTTTTTTTTTTTTTTTTTTTTTTTTTTTTTTTTTTTTTTTTTTTTTTTTTTTTTTTTTTTTTTTTTGCTTGAAAGCAGGAAAACAGCCTTACGCATCAGACTGGGTATATCTATGGCGGTTAGGACATTGCCACATCATGCAGGTGTTGAAACAGGTAGCTTTCTTTATCTCT